>CM051272.1:49150591-49375591 GCA_027921565.1 Artemia sinica
TATTAGCCTTAATATATTAGTTATAATGCTTGCTTTTCTTTAATATTAATAAAATTTCACTTCTAGCAATTATGAACAAGAATTGATCTTTGTTTGTGAATAATATTGTTGAATATTGATTTACCATGAAATAACCATAACGAGTAACTAAAAAGTTCTCTTCTTTAATAATAAAATCTTAGTTTTTCTTATACCTGTGCTGTCTTGTATATTTTATTACGATGATTAGGATTTTGTCAAAATATCTCTCTCACTTGGTTCATTTCGTCTATTGAGGCTTATTCAGGGGTACTTGGGTCTCATGGCTGAGTTTGGGCATTATTAAACTAAAATCTGATTGCACAATTGACTTGAACGTGATTACGGCTTAAGGATTATTTATGGATTGTGGCTTTGGATTAGTATTCAACACTATTATCATCTGAATCGTGCATTGAAATACTTGGACTACTTGCAGTTAATTGGCACTAAGTGGCAGAGTCTAATTTGAAATTACTTTCGGATAACCCTAGTGCTCGCAAAAGAACGGAAAAAGATGTTGGTAAAGCACTTACCGAATTAGATTCGTTTCCAGACATTTATAAATGGTCATCACCTACTTATCTAGCATTAAACCCAGCGAGCGTTATTGCAGAAGACTCACTGGCACCTAGCCGTAATCCTGCAAAAAAATAGCTTTTACCCAGGATGAATTAAATCGGACACAAGTGAATCTTACAGCTGAGATTTCCCGTCAAGTTAAGGCTAAACTATCAGACCCTGATACAGCAAATCAAGCAATTGATATTATAGTAAAAAAAATTCATGATGCTATTTCCATTGATTACAACCCAAAATTCCAAGAAATAGAAAAATCACTCAAAGGACTATTTGCAATGATTAAAAGCTTGGAAAGTAGGATTTTGTCATTGGAATCGAAAGTAGATGATTTTGAACAAGAAAAGATGTTGGATTGCTTAGTGACGAATGGAGTAAGGCAGAGGCATGGAAATGATCTAAAGAAAGAAGTATCGGTTATCATTAAAGACAAGATACTGGTCCCTGGTTTTGAAGTCAATAATATTGTAAATGTTTATCGATTTAGTTTGAATGACTCTAACGATCAATCTGAAATGTCTCCAGTGCTAATACGCTTCAAAAATGTGGAATTAGCTCGAGTTGTTTTCAAAGCAAAGACTAAACTAGCAAAGAGTGGAATATTTTTATCAGAATCACTAACAAAAAAGCGTCGTGAAATTTTAATGCGATTACCTTTTTTGCGGCAAGAGATTACTTCGGTAAATTAATGTATGGACTGACCGCGGGTAAATTTTGGCCAAACCACCTGGTCAATCAATGATACGAAAGATTCGATCATTCGCGGATTGTGCTTAGATATTTTTTTTTTTTGTGTGTGTGTGTGTGCATGTATATTTTTATGATTTAATCCTATATCTAAAATCTTTTGTCTTTTTTTACTGGCAAATTAGAAACGCCTCCAGTTGTAGGACGACTTTTTGAGCTTGAAAATAACCCGTTAGATGTTTTAAGCATTATCAATAATTATATCGGACATGTCAACAGTGATTTTACCACAGTGAACCGCGCAGTAATAAGTAAATATGTTTCTAGTCTGTCTGAGGGAGGCTGTCAAGCGGGATGGATATTTTTCAGTGCTCCAGTTGAATATTCAGGGTCTTTGTTCTTCAATTGACCATCTAAAACAGATTATTTCTGATGGGCTACCTGACGTTAAGGTAGATAGTCATGGAATTGACTTACTTGACTTGACTTAAGTCCCATCCATCCTCGAAGGTTTTTTTTAGGGCCTTTTTATTCACTATATTATTGATGTGGTGTCTGTATGAGCAACAATCTTCCGTCAGGCGTAGAAGTTGCGGCAGGTTGAGTGTAGAAAACTTGTCTTTCCATCTCTTCGGGGACCGACCTCTGGGGCGAGAACCATGCACGTGACCAAGGGTAATTCAAATAGTCTATGAATTTCTATGAGCCATTTGAAGGCAATTGGACAACCCAAATAAAAGGTTTTCAAAGATCTATGACTGACCATGTCCACTGGACTTAAAATAGGCAGCTGTTGAACCTAGACTGCTAGCATCGTATTTACAAGTTTATAGCTCCGAAAGCAAGGAAAACAATAGCTAAAAAGGCTTCAAGTGGACACAAAATCATTTATCCCAGGGGTTGTCATGAGCTTGGAAAATAATAAAAGTGTCATCTAAGATTGAAAATCAGTGAATGAGCTGAAATGCAGTTTTCCAATGGCAATTAAATAGTTCGATCAAATGTAAGTAAATAGTTTTATTTCTCGTTTTCATCAAGAGTCATATTATGAAGCCAAAAGACGTGGAATTTTGGCAGAAGGATTTGCAAATGGAATTTGAAGTTCTAACACCATTTTTGGAGTAACAAAGAGATCACTACATTTCACTTTATTTCTGTCATTTTGTGCTACTAAACAATAACAATAACAATAACTAAACAATAACAATAACAATAACTAAACAATAACAATAACTAAACAATAACAAAAACAATAACTAAACAATAACTTTTGCCCAAATTAGCCAGAAGGTGTGCAGTGATTTCTTTGAGCTAGCCATTCAGTTCTAAAATACCGAAAAAAGCGTTACATAGGCTTCCAGGTCCAAATTTTCAGGGGATATAAGTGAGTGGGGATAAAAGTCTAAATATCAGCCTATTCAATATGAACAGAAGGCCCAATTCCTCGTATTTTCTGTGAGAACTTCTTCAGATCAATGTGGAGGGAAGAGGGAGGGGGGAATTTGCCGTTAACATAACTTCATTTGGAAAACCTTATTCAAACAAAAGATAAAGAGAAATATTACATTCACATACGTATTTACCCAGAAGCAAGAGGTTGAAGGCATCCCTCTAACCAAAACATTTGCCTGAAGATACCACTCTTGAAAAACTTGAACATTATGAGCTAAAGGTTTTATTTTGTATTTCAGACTCTTTTGGATTAAAGATAAGTTATTTGCCCTCCAGCTCCCATATTTTGGAAAATTTATTTTACCATGTAAAATAAGTGCAACCAAATGAGCACTTTCAGTCGCAAAATTTTATTATAAGTAATTAAACTTTAGTACGAATAAAAACGGCTGTGGGGGGAGAGAGCCCAACCATACTTTGGAAACCTCGAAATGTGATATTAGGATACAGAAAAAAAAAATTAAGGCTGATTTTCTTAATGAAAGTAAAGGGTGAGGTTAAAACGTAGAACGAACATAAATTATCCTATGCATAAAGGCCTACCGTTTCCTCAACCCCCCATTAGTTAAGCTGAAGTGTAACTTCTTTGCCTCACAGCTTCTAAAATGAAAGTTCTAGCACAAAATCAATGATCAATGTTTGATTTCTTTTAAACTTTTCAACCCTACCCCACAGTATTCAAAGTTTCTATTATTTTTACCTCCGATTAAAATCCCACACCCTTTAAATCTTTCTTATGAATGGTTCCAGCCCCATTCACGGACGCCCTACTTTTGTTTCCCCCCAGTTAAATTTCCAAAAAGCACAATCACCTTCTATTTATAGAACGTTACTTAGAAATTTCAAAATTGATTTTATAATGTCCTAGCTAGAAAATGGTCAGGAGGTCCCCGGGACTTCTTGCTGTCCACTAATAAGCGAATTAACGCTATTTGTTTATATTTGAGGTCGATCATTGATCCCTGGCCTACACTGGCGGGACTGGCCTACTTTATTTGAGGCCCTTATACTTCTCAAAATTAAAATAAGTTGTATACGGCACTCTGAAGCGTTATGGCGTTCGATAATAAGTTACTTAAAATGAAGACCGTATCCAAGAGGGATTAGGGGGTTTGAACCCCCCTCCCTCTCGAAATGTTTGCCCGAGTAGTAAAAAACATACCAAATATGAATAAAAACAAGTTTTTCATGAGTTTTTAAAGGATTTTGTAGCCCCCCCCCCGAAAAAAATCCTGGATATGGCCCTGCTTAAAATATAGAAAAAAGTTGAATTTCTTACAACTGGCCTATGTTTCCAAGATTATACTACTACTACTACTAATAACTCACCGCAGCACCAAGCCGCCTGAGGCCAACACAGCTACGCACGATCCTCCTCCACCCCAATCTATTCAAAGCTTCTCTTTTTACACCCGCCCACGAAGTTCCCATTTCCTTTAAATCTTTCTTTATGACGTCCTCCCACCCCAGACAGGGACGACCTGCTTTCCGTTTAGCCCTAGATGGTTGGCCGAAAAGAACAATCTTCGGCAATCTGTCATCCTTCATCGCACAACGTGCCCTAACCACCTCAACCTTTCTTTCATTATAGCCCTAGAGAGCGGTATTGAACCACACCTTTCGTACAGCCTATTGTTTGAAATACGGTCAGTCAGCCGGGTACCCAGAACAATCCTTAAGCAATTTCTCTGGAAAACATCTAGCAAATCTTCATCCGCTTTTCGGAGCGTTCATGCTTCAGAGCCATATTTGACCACTGTCATCACTGTAGCTTCTAATATTCTAATCTTGGTTAGCAGACTTATCTTCCTATTCTTCCAGACTTTTTTTTAACTGTGAAAAAACACCCTGAGCCTTGGCTATTCTATTTTTAACATCTTCACTGCTCCCACTATCTTTACTAATAATACTACCAAGGTAAGTGAAGCTGCCCACCTGATCCATCTTATCATTACCCAACGTCACCTTTTCATCTTCACTTATTCCTAGCCTTAGTGACTTAGTCTTCCTAACATTAATTTTCAAACCAATTCTAGCACCCTGAACTCGCAAAACCTCTAAAACTTCATTCATTTTGCTCACACTTTCATCTAGGATGCTTAAATCATCAGCATAATCCAAGTCCAGGAGACTTTTTCCTCCCCATTTGATTCCGTGGTCTCCCATTGCCTTTCCTGTGCTCCTTAAAACAAAGTCCATCAAAATAATCCATATAAAGGGGATAGAACACAGCCCTGCTTAACTCCTGATTTAATACAGAACCAGCTGCTAACCTCATTTCCTACAATTAACCGCAGCAGTGTTATTCTCGTACATAGCACTAATCACCTTAATGTATTTGTCTGGTATACCATACAAGGATAAAACCTTTACTAAAGCTCTTCTATCAACAGAATCGAACGCTTGCTCGTAATCTATAAAACTGAGGACCAAAGGTGTTTGAAAACTCAGGCACTTCTCAATTATTAGCCTAAGAGTGAAAATTTGGTCCGACACATCCTCTACCTTTTCTAAAACCGCACTGCTCTTCTCTTAAAACTTTGTCTACGGCATCTCTAAGTCTAAAAAGTATCATATTACTAAGTAATTTACTACCTACAGAGACCAGACTAATGCCTCGATAATTACCACACTCACTTTTATCACCTTTCTTATAAAGTGGCTTAATTAAGGTTTTCCTAAAATCGTTAGGTACTTCCCCTTTTTCAAAAATCATATTCATAATCTTCAATAACTTATTTCTAACCTCAGCGCCACCATATCTAAGAAACTCATTTACCACCCTATCAGTACCTGGAGCCTTATTATTCTTCAATCCTTTTAGTACTGTTGCTAATTCCTCCTCACAAAACAAATCTTCCTTCACATCCAAAGTATCACATACTTTTTCATTTTCCTCTATATTTTTTCCTGGAACTCTATCTCGGTTAAGCAAGTTCTCAAAGTGTTCGGCCCATCTCTCTTTAGTTTTTTCCTTATCGCTAATTGCGACCCCATTCCTATCTTTAACTGGGACAAGTCCGGATTGACTACTCCCTCTCAGTTTGTTAACGTGCCAGTACAATATTTTACTATTATGCCGTCTAGCTGCATCTTCCAGATCCTCGGCAATTTTTATCCATGGCCTCCATTTCACACCTCCTTACTTCATATTTTAATGCTTTCTCCACTCTCTTTACATTTCTTTTGTTTTCATATGATCTATCACTCAGATAATTCTTGTATAAGTCCTTTCTCCTTTCTATTAAACATAAAGCTTTTTCACTAATATTCTTAGCTGCAGTTCTAGCTTTCTTCCCTAAAACACCTTCAGCAGCTTCACAAATTATTTTTTTAAAATTATTCCAACCATCTTCCACATTATCAAATTTTAAACTCTCAAGTTTAGCATTCAACTGTTCCTGGAAAGTTTCTCTCAAATTCTCATCCTGGAGTCTACCCACATCATAACTTCCCGGGAGGTAGTTAACCTTCCGATATTTCAGCTTTAAATTAACCCTTGACACTACTAGATGGTGATCTTTACTTTTAACATCAATAATAGCACTCCTATATATAATCAATAAGGTTTGCTGTCTTACCATCACGTGAATACCATGTTAACTTATGAGCCATTTTATGACCAAACACCGTATTGGTTATAACTAGATTGTTATACCTACAAAATTGAAACAGTCTGTACCCATTACTGTTTTCTTTTCCTACACCAAATTTACCTAGGCTGGGATACCATCTATCCCTATTTCTACCAACCTGGGCATTAAAATCTCCCAGTAATAACATCATATTTCTACCTGGGACCTTGTCTATTTGCTCCTGTAACTGTAAGTAAAATTCATCTGAGTCCCTAGTATCTCTGTCTGTTGGTTCTACAGGGGCGTATATACTACTATAACTGAAACCCTGAACTTTCTAGTCATAAAATGAGCAATTAGTATTCTATTATTAATACCTTCCCAGCCTAAACAAGACTTAGCAGCTTCCTTATTCATCATGAGTCCTACTCCCTGTCTATGTGCCCCATCCTTCCTGCCTGAGTAAACAAATTCTATATCACCTAATTTCCTGCTTCCTACCCCTGGGATATGAGTTTCTGAAATTCCTAATAAATCCAGTTCGAATCGTCTGAATTCGTCAGTCAAAATGTCGATACGATAGTCATTTTTTAATGTCGTAACATTCCAAGTTCCAATTTTCATGTTCTTTAAATCATTGAAATTATTTTCGCCTCAGGAAAAGCAATGATCCCGGATACCAGTGCAGGACGGGGATAACATATCTTCTCAAGTCTACACTGAAGTGCTTAAGCCGGCTTAGAACCGGACAGCAAGAAGTCCCTGGGACCTCCATGAATGGAGGCTTTGTGCAATCCTGGGCCCATCTTGGTCACAACATGGTTTTCAGCACTTGGCGATGCTCTTCTATCAACAAGAGTCGAAATCCTGCACATACATTCTCAAGCCTATTACCTCCGACTCATTATATATTCATGCCTATAAATGTTATGCTACTACGGGGAGGCAACCCATAATAGATAAATTAGTTAGGAAGAGGTTTTTCAGCCCAAAGACGCCCATCAAAAACATATCAAGCCCAGAAGAATTGTCCATTAGTCAGAATCCCGTGCGAATGCTGTGTCGTTTACTAGGCTATAATTTCCTCGAGCGGCGCCACTCCTCAAGTGCGAATAGAGTTAACCGCAAGGTCCCCAGTCTTGCAGGTACCCCAAAAAGGTCGAGGCAACCCTTTGCAGAGGCCGTTGTCCATAGATCTGGATCTTACGCCCTGCCACAGTTGTCCTCCTATAGAGGATCCTCCCGCGATGGTGTTCTGCATCACCATGCAATTTAGCCCATTACTGGGAGAAGGTTTGCAACTCATGGGACTTGTGGACAAACCATTGGGTCCTTTTGAGCGTACATTTGAGGGGCCTTCTTCCTCCTCCGCCTGTATTTATGACCCCGGGCGAGGGTGTCCCAGATTCTATTATGGACCCCCAGGGAGAAGGTCCCCCCTTGGTCCGTGCCTCCTATGGAGGTACCCAAACACGCAAACTACTTATAAATATATATAAATCACTGAATATATAAGTTATATACAGAAATATATAACTCACTGACATATTTAATCTACTAATTATAAATATGTATAGCTCACTGAATATATAAGTTATATACAGAAATATATAACTCACTGACAAATTTAAGCTACTACTTATAAATATATATAACTCACTGACTAGGTCTATATAAGTTATATACAGAAATATATAACTCAGTGACATATTTAACCTACTACTTATTATAACTCACTGACTAGGCCTATCTAAGTTATATACAGAAATATATATCTCAGTGACATATTTAACCTACTACTTATAAATATGTGTAATTCACTGACTAGGCCTATATAAGTTATATACAGAAATATATAACTTAGTGACATATTTAGCCTACTACTTATAAATATGTGTAACTCACTGACTAGGCCTGTATAAGTTTATATACAGAAAATATATAACTCAGTTGACATATTTAGCCTACTACTTATAAATATGTGTAACTCACTGACTAGGCCTATATAAGTTATATACAGAAATATATAACTCAGTGACATATTTAACCTACTACTTATATATATATAACTCACTGACTAGGCCTATATAAGTTATATACAGAAATATATAACCCAGTGACATATTTCGCCAACTACTTATAAATATGTGTAACTCACTGACTAGGCCTATATAAGTTATATACAGAAATATATAACTCAGTGACATATTTAACCTACTACTTATATATATATAACTCACTGACTAGGCCTATATAAATTATATACAGAAATATATAACCCAGTGTGACACATTTAACCTACTACTTATATTTATGTGTAACTCACTGACTAGGCTTTATATAAGTGTTATATACAGAAATATATAACTCAGTGACATATTTAGCCTACTACTTATAAATATGTGTAACTCACTGACTAGGCCGTAACAGTATGGTTCTCTGATACGCTGAATCTGATGGTGTGATTTCATCAAGGTTCAATAGCTTTTAGGGGGTCTTTCCCCCTTTTTTTCGAAAATCAGCCAAATTTTCTCAGGCGCGTAACTTTTGATGGAAGGGACTAAACTTGATGAAACTTATATATTTGAAATCAGCTTTAAAATCTGATTCATTTTGATGTATGTATTGATGTCCAAATCTTGAGTTTCGGTTACTAATGAGCCGGGTCACTCCTTACTTACAGTTCGTTACCACGAACTGTTTGAAAATTGTCATCCTCAAAGACTTAATTTCCAGAACTTTCATCTATGTTGAAGAAAACTGCTGTCTCAAATTTTGATTGGATGTGTTTGGGGAAATGGTGGACGTGATGGAGAGGGGGTTAACTGCACTCCAATCCCTTCCGACTATTAAAAAGGGTACTAGCCCTTTCAAATTCCATTCAAATGAGCCCTTTTTGAAGTTTCTATGCCAACACTTTCTATAAAAAACTTATATGCCCCAGGGCATAACTTAAAACCCTTGCCTTGAGGGCTGTGAGGGGGTTGTCATCCTCAAAGACATCATTTCCGGACCTTTAAACTACGTTGAACAAAAATGGTTATCTCAAACTTTTGATTGGATGTGTTTGGGGAAATGGTGGGCGTGAGAGTGGGGTTATTACTTGCCCTCTAATCACTTGCGACTATTAAAAAGGGAAGTAGCCGTTTTCAATTTCCAATCGAATGATTCCTTTTTGAAATTTCTACGACAACGCTTTCTATAAAGAAAAAACCTTATATGACCCCAGGGCATAACTTACAACCCTTGCTCTGAGGGCTGTGGGGGGGAGTGTCATCCTCAAAAACATAATTTCAGGACCTTTCAACTACTTTGAACAAAATGGCTATCTCAAAATTTTGATTGGATGTGTTTGGATAAATAGTGGGCATGGAAAGGGTTTTAGTTGCCTTCCAATCTCTTTCGACTATTAAAAAGGGCACTAGCCATTTCAATTTCCAATCAAATGAGCCCTTTTTGAAGTTTCTATGACAACGCTTTCTATAAAAGCCTTCCAAGATTATAACGCCCCAAAATTATGAAGTCAAAGATGAAAATATATCATATTTTATTTCGCAATAACAAATCTGAACAAAAATAAAATCATCATCAATAAAATCATCCAAGAAGCTCTGTCCATGTATGAAAACAGCATAGATTGACAAACTCTTTTATCAGAGCATCTCTCAGAGAAGTTCTTTCAATTTTCTTCTTTGCTATGACCACCATACCATCAGAGTCCCTTGACAAGTTGAAAATAGTCTGAAATATGTTAGAAATTAGACAATTAGTGGGTAATATTTTCCGTCCTTTTCCAAGTGCAATACTAAATAATTACATTAAATTCATTTTGTAGCAATCAACAGCAAAAGTACCACCAGAATGGTTTTGCTGGGATGAGGGCAACTATTACCAAAGGTTTTGTTTTACCTGGATTTAAATGTGGGCATTTCTCACGTTGCCATTTTTATATTTTATAGATGTCTTCTTGATTCAAAGAGAAAAGGGCATACCCCCAAGCCCTTTACTGGTAGCACTCATAGATCAGAATAATCTATCAACAAAACCAAAGAATATTTGTAACTTACAACAGTAAAAACTGGCGCTAGTGGTGGCAAAAATGTCAACGCCATCTAGCATTTGGCACATGGCATTTTCTAAAGCTTCGTTATCGTTTTTCTGTCAGAAAATGAGATCAGACGCTTATTCTACACTTATTTTACCAAATACATACGTTAAATTAATTAGTCGTATTATCACAGGGAAAAGAATACCAAGTTTCGCCAAACGCTAGATGGTGTTGAGGGTCCTTTTTTGTCGACCACTTTCCGCTCTTGTAAGTCACCTATACTTCTTTTAACAAAACAGAAATCACAGTCATGGTCGAAGATTAAATGCCATTGTTTTTAGCAAGTAAAATAAAACAAACACACTGGTCATTTGGTTAAGGGCACTAACACTAAAAGGCACAAAAGAATTCGTATGACAGCTGACCTTATTTTGGGTGGCACCAGTCAGTTTTTGAGACTGGTGTTAGCACTGACTAGTGCAGATGAAGGGGTTGTCGAAGGTCAACGATATTCTTGAGGAAAGGATGTACTCCCCAAACTTTAGCATTAATTGATAACGCCTAATTTCTTTCTAAAGCTGGTATTTTTCCAAGACCACAATGCCTTTTCTATGACGAAACAAATTAGAGCTCCAAATAGGGATAAGTCCTTTTATTAGACAGTGATAAAATTTTTGTATATATATATATATATATATATATATATATATATATATATATATATATATATATATATATATATATATATATATATATATATATATATATATATATATATATATATATATATATATATATATATATATATATATATATATATATATATATATATATATTTGTTTCACTGTCTAATAAAAGGACTTATCCTATTGGAACTCTTATTATTTTCGTTTCTGGGAGTGCAGTCCAATTTGCAATAGGAAACACTTGGGTTCTGTTTTGCATAGGGCTTACTAATTTTGATTTTATATTATTTTTAATCTAGACTTTTAATGCCAATAAAACCACTTATTTCAGGTTTAAAAAAGAATATTTATTATTTATCTTCATTTCCTAAATTGCCAGCCTTTACCATCATCCCAATAATCAAAAGGAAAAAAACAGTAAGAAAAAAAATATACGCAGCTAAAGACTTCCGTACATTTTTGCATTCTAGCGAGAATCATACGAAGTTTACTTGTCTTTTTGGATCCATAATTGCAGTAAAATAAGTTTATTTTTAACATTTACTGAAACCATTCCCTAAACAACGCCTCCCTTAGAGGCTTTGTAGCCTGGTTTAATAGAAGAAACAGAAACATATCTAGTATAACCAGTCATTTATTCATACTAGATTATTTTTAATATTCTACTACTACTACTACTACTAACAACTCATCGCAGCACCAAGCCGCCTGAGGCCAACACAGCTACGCACGCTCCTCCTCCACCCCAATCTATTCAAAGCCTCCCTTTTTACACCCGCCCACGAAGTTCCCATTTCCTTTAAATCTTTCTTTATGACGTCCTCCCAACCCAGACGGGGACGACCTGCTTTCCGTTTAGCCCTAGATGGTTGGCCGAAAAGAACAATCTTCGGCAATCTGTCATCCTTCATCCGAACAACATGCCCTAACCACCTCAACCTTTCTTTCATTTATAGACCTAGAAAGTGGTATTGAACCACATTTTTCGTATAGCCTATTGTTTGAAATACGGTCAGTCAGCCGGGTACCCAGAACAATCCTAAAGCAATTTCTCTGGAAAACATCTAGCAAATCTTCATCCGCTTTTCGGAGCGTCCATGCTTCAGAGCCATATTTGACCACTGTCATCACTGTAGCTTCTAAGATTCTAATCTTGGTTTGCAGACTTATCTTCCTATTCTTCCAGACTTTTTTTAACTGTGAAAAAAACACCCTGAGCCTTGGCTATTCTATTTTTAACATCTTCACTGCTCCCACCATCTTTACTAATAATACTACCAAGGTAAGTGAAACTGCCCACCTGATCAATCTTTTTCATTACCCAACGTCACCTTTTCATCTTCACTTATTCCTAGCCTTAGTGACTTGGTCTTCCTAACATTAATTTTCAAACCAATACTAGCACCCTGAACTCGCAAAACCTCTAAAACTTCATTCATTTTGCTCACACTTTCATCTAGGATGCTTAAATCATCAGCATAATCCAAGTCCAGGAGACTTTTTCCTCCCCATTTGATTCCGTGGTCTCCCATTGCCTTTCCTGTGCTCCTTAAAACAAAGTCCATCAAAATAATCCATATAAAGGGGGATAGAACACAACCCTGCTTAACTCCTGATTTAATACAAAACCAGCTGCTAACCTCATTTCCTACCTTAACCGCAGCAGTGTTATTCTCGTACATAGCACTAATCACTTTAATGTATTTGTCTGGTATACCATACAAGGATAAAACCTTTACTAAAGCTCCTCTATCAACAGAATCGAACGCTTGCTCATAATCTATAAAACTAAGGACCAAAGGTGTTTGAAAACTTAGGCACTTCTCAATTATTAACCTAAGAGTGAAAATTTGGTCAACACATCCTCTACCTTTTCTAAAACCGCACTGCTCTTCTCTTAAAACTTTGTCTACGGCATCTCTCAGTCTAAAAAGTATCATATTACTAAGCAATTTGCTACCTACAGAGACCAGACTAATGCCTCGATAATTACCACACTCACTTTTATCACCTTTCTTATAAAGTGGCTTAATTAAGGTTTTCCTAAAATCATTAGGTACTTCCCCTTTTTCAAAAATCATATTCATAATCTCCAATAACTTATTTCTAACCTCAGAGCCACCATATTTAAGAAACTCATTTACTACCCTATCAGCACCTGGAGCCTTATTATTCTTTAATCCTTTTAGTACTGTTTCTAATTCCTCCTCACAAAACAAATCTTCCTTCACATCCAATGTATCACAAACTTTTTCATTTTCCTCTATATTTTTTCCTGCAACTCTATCTCGGTTAAGCAAATTCTCAAAATGTTCGGCCCATCTCGCTTTAGCTTTTGTCTTATCGCTAATTGCCACCCCATTCCTATCTTTAACTGGGACAAGTCCGGATTGACTACTACCTCTCAATTTGTTAACATGCCAGTACAATATTTTACTATTATGCCGTCTAGCTGCATCTTCTAAATCCTCGGCAATTTTATCCATGGCCTCCACTTCACACCTCCTTAGTTCATATTTCAATGCTTTCTCCACTTTCTTTACATTTCTTTTGTTTTCATGTGATCTATCACTCAGATAATTCTTGTACAAGTCCTTTCTCCTTTCTATTAAACTTAAAGCTTTTTCACTAATATTCTTAGCTGCAGTTCTAGCTTTCTTCCCTAATACACCTTCAGCAACTTCACAAATTATTTTTCTAAAATTATTCCAACCATCTTCCACATTATCAAATTTTAAGCTCTCAAGTTTAGTATTCAACTGTTCCTGGAAAGTTTCTCTCAAATTCTCATCCTGGAGTCTACTAACATCATAACTTCCCGGGAGGTAATTACCCTTCCGATATTTCAGCTTTAAATTAACCCTTGACACTACTAGATGGTGATCTTCACTTTTAACATCAATAACAGCACTCCTATATACCCTAGTATCTTGTATTGATCCTGCCAGTCTTCGATTACTATAACATAATCAATAAGGTTTGCTGTCTTACCATCACGTGAATACCATGTTAGCTTATGAGCCATTTTATGACCAAACACCGTATTGGTTATAACTAGATTGTTATACCTACAAAATTGCAAAAGTCTGTATCCATTACTGTTTTCTTTTCCTACACCAAATTTACCTAAGCTGGGATACCATCTATCCATGTTTCTACCAACCTGGGCGTTAAAATCTCCCAGCAATAACATCATATTTCTACCTGGGACCTTGTCTATTTGCTCCTGTAACTGTAAGTAAAATTCATCTGAGTCACTAGTATCTCCATCAGTCGGTTCTACAGGGGCGTATACTACTATAACTGATACCTTGAACTTTCTAGTCATAAAATGAGCAATTAGTATTCTATTATTAATACCTTCCCAGCCTAAACAAGACTTAGCAGCTTCCTTATTCATCATGAGCCCTACTCCCTGTCTATGTAACCCATCCTTCCTGCCTGAGTAAACAAATTCTATATCACCTAATTTCATGCTTCCTACCCCTGGGATATGAGTTTCTGAAACTCCTAATAGATCCAGTTCGAATCGTCTGAATTCGTCAGTCAAAATGTCGATACGATAGTCATTTTTTAATGTCGTAACATTCCAAGTTCCAATTTTCATGTTCTTTAAATCATTGAAATTTTTTTCGCCTCAGGAAAAGCAATGATCCCGGATACCAGTGCAGGACGGGGATCACATATCTTCTCTAGTCTACACCGAAGTGCTTAAGCCGGCTTAGAACCGGACAGCAAGAAGTCCCTGGGACCTCCATGAATGGAGGCTTTGTGCAATCCTGGGCCCATCTTGGTCACAACATGGTTTTCAGCGCTTGGCGATGCTCTTCTATCAACAAGAGTCGAAATCCTGCACAGACAATCTCAAGCCTATTACCTCCGACTCATTATATATTCATGCCTACAAATATTATGCTACTACGGGGAGGCAACCCGTAATAGATAAATTAGCTAGGAAGAGGTTTTTCAGCCCAAAGACGCCCATCAAAACATACCAATCCCAGAAGAATTGTCCATTAGTCAGAATCCCGTGCGAATGCTGTGTCGTTTACTAGGCTATAATTTCCTCGAGGGGCGCCACTCCTCAAGTGGGAATAGAGTTGACCGCAAGGTCCCCAGTCTTGCAGGTACCCCGAAAAGGTCGAGGCAGCCCTTTGCAGAGGCCGTTGTCCATAGATCTGGATCTTACGCCCTGCCACAGTTGTCCTCCTATAGAGGATCCTCCCGCGATGGTGTTCTGCATCACCATGCAATTTAACCCATTGCTGGGAGAAGGTTTGCAACTCATGGAACTTGTGGATAAACAAGTGGGCCCTTTTGAGTGTACATTTGAGGGGCCTTCTTCCTCCTCCGCCTGTATTTATGACCCCGGGCAAGGGTGCCCCAGATTATATTATGGACCCCCAGGGACAAGGTCCCCCCTTGGTCCATGCCTCCTATGGAGGTACCCTACATATCTGTAGAGTGTTCCCCTATCGCCACCTGGGGACATGCTGAATGGCCTGGGGGAGGCCAGATAAACGGATCACTTTTGTTTTGCAAAGGCAATAACTCAGTGACATATTTAACCTACTACTTATAAATATACATAACTCACTGACTAGGCCTATATTAGTTATATACAGAAATATATAACTCAGTGACACATTAAACCTACTACTTATATACAGAAATATATAACTCAGTGACACATTAAACCTACAAACTGAAGGTATACAGTCCACCCCAAAAACCATAGAAATTCGTATTTTAGCATGGATAGTGCAAGCAATCCAATATGCAAAAAAAACTGATGGAACACTCAAAACAAGAATGTTTCCAAGTGACAAGTTCAAAATTTGAACTTCAGTTTGTTTTCCATATTATTCAAAACTGTAGTGCTTTTTTCATTTTATTCATAAATTAATTAGTTAATCATAGTGTAGTTTGTTTTCCATTTTGTTCGAAGCTCTTGTGCTTTTTGTATTTCAAAGAAAAGTTTGTTCCTTGTATTTCATACTCTGTTATTCAACATCTTGAGATGGCAAGAACAATATCATGTTTTGTCCACGTCCTCTAATAAGTTTTTAGAATCGCCCGTGCAGTCAGGGTTACATTGTATATGCATGAGGTTGATTAAAAATAAAATAAATTAGTGGATTTGGGTTGGTTTCAAGGTGGTTTCTTTATGCAAGCTTGGAATTGCAACAAAAAATTTGTCCATTACAGATTACAGGGTAACATCTTAAAAAAGAGGAAGACAAATGAAAAACAAAACAGCTGTTTTCTATTTTTTTCCAAAAAAAAAAAAAAAAAAACAGAACAGAAAGTAGAAACAAGTCACCTGTTTTTGATGGACCTGTTTCTGTTCTTTTTTTTTTCATCGGTTTTTCTTTTGATTCTGTTTTTCTGAAAAACAGAAACAGTGCTGATGCTTAGAAAAGACAGCACAATATTGAAATAAACAAAATAGGATAATTTGTCTTTCCAAAAAGATGTTCTTGAAGACAAGTCAATTAACTAATAATCAAGTGTTTGAAGCTCCATGATGATACATTTTTTAGGCATTTCCTGTTGATTGGTCATACAAGTTCCTTATTTTCAAACTTGACGCCTGCTAAGTGTTAAAACTACATAACTGCATAAGAAGGTCATATTAAGCAAACAACTGAATGCCAAAGCTCAAACATATTTTCACCGACAAACATATTAAGCAAACAACTGAATGCCAAAGCTATCAATCCCTCAAGTCCTTAAAAAATGGCACGTCTCAAGAAGTTTGAAAAAAAAAAAGTTGTGAAATGTTCCTTAAAGACTGTCTCAAAATAAATTATATATTTAAAATTATTTGTACTCTATATTTCCTGACTAACCGTCAATGTTGCTAGTTTTAAAACGCATATGTAGACATGGTAATGATTAATTAGCTAGCCCCGAAACGTAAAACCTATCGCAATCCATGTTGTCATTCTTGAAAATACAACATGCACAAGCCAAGGCAACGTAACTATTCCTCAAAATATAACACTCATTAAATGCTTAACATATTTGGTTGGTGAAAAAAGTTTGATTCTATGTCTATCACCGACTGATTGCCACATAAACACTTTACTAATAAATGCTAAGCAACGTAATTACGTTGCATTATTATTTGCACTCATTGCAAAGACACTTGCGCGAAGACAAATTTTTTTTAACTTTAAAACATATCAGAAATAAATTAAAATGTAGAACAATTAGCACAAGTATATAACCCTTTGTCCCTAAAGAGGAAGAACCTTTACAACTTTTCCTCATAAGTCACTTTGCGATAGAACAGAAATCATCAAACAATGAAAAATTCAAATCTGACTACCCTCGGGCTGTAAAGTTCAACGGTCTAAAATTTCTTGATTGGCCGTCTCCTTGGCCGTACGACCAACGAATTTAGGTACTTTAGTTTAAAACATAGGTGGGGGTTAATTGCCCCATAAGTCTCAAGCAGATTGAGGTCGCAGAAAGAAAATACGTCTCTGAGAACGTCTCATCACTCTCGGTTCCTGTTGATCCAGAGCACATACCCCAAAAATTTGAAGCGGATCAGTAAAAAAAAAAAAAAAAAAACGGTCGGCTTTACACAGATTGTAAATCATTGCACGTGTTCGATTTAAACGAGGAAATAATCTACTCATCGTCATCAAGAAGTGTCAGAGGGCCCACAGACATACTTTGTCCCTCCAGTTATGCAGATTTGACCACAATCTCCATGGTTGTGGTCAAAACAGGGCACAACAGGCTTACATTTGTGCTAAAAAGTGGGCGGGGGTATTGGAGCAGCCTATGTCCCATTTCAGTTCTCCAATCATAACGATTGAAAATCCTTCTGATATTCTGGTTCAAACAAGGTGCAGAATGCTCACTATTCTGCTAGAAAGTCGGCGCAGGAACGGCAAGAGATGTTAGAGGCCCGCACTACACCTCCGCCAATATGGATTCAGAGTCCTTTCGTGATTCCCCTTCTAACCAGGGCAAAGCGTGTGCCTTAATTTGGAATAAGAAGGCTGGGAGAAGGACAAGGGTGTCAGAGTCTCCACTGCCTGACATCTAACCTCAAATGGTAATAACCATGAAATCCTTGTGTGAATCACAAATGTCAGGGTTGCCACCCTGACATGGAAGAATTTACAAAATCGGAGAGGAAAAATTTACTAGATCGCATCTGTTTTTATTAAATGCTCAAAAAAATTTTTGCGCGTGTGGCGTAGCCGCACGCGCACCATCAAGCATCGATTTTTACTATAAGAGGATAATCAATACGATTTTCACAATCTTTTTTTCCTTTTTTCTTCTTTTTTTCTCTTTTCCTCTTTTCTTTCATTTTCATAGTATGATTGAAAATTCCGGAAACGGTATATATATATATATATATAATGTTACATTTCTACTTATTTCTAATTTCTCTAAGCAGGCTCCTTTTTCCTCAATAAAAATTTTCAAACTGAGGAGATTCACCTAATCACCTTGGGTGGTTGGCTTTTGTTTTAATCCAATAGATTCCCAAACATCACAAATCCAAGGTCATTATAGCTTCATTTTTAGTTGGTAAGATTTGATACACAGAAAGCTGATTTTGTCGACCTTTAGACGCCGGAAGTGAAGTGTCTGTTTATGAAAATAGGTGACTGCTTGTCTGTCCCTGAGACAGACAAGCAAAATTGTAAAACAGACAAGCAAAAATTGTAAATTGTCATATGTTTACGATAATTTTTTTTTCCTGAATTCATGGAAAATAAAAAAAATTTGTTTACTATAAATCATGACTTTTTTACTAGCTTTTACTAGATTTCAGGAAATTTACTAGATCCTCTAGATTTAATAGATTTTTTTTATTTTACTAGATCTAGTAAAATCCTACTGACGGTGGCAACCCTGCACTGCGTGATTCTGTTTCTAACAAGGAACAACCAGCCGAATTTTACTGTAAAATGCTGACAAGAGGAGCGAAGAAGCATTTTAGGAGGGCCATGGCCCTACTTTCGTTCACCAATCATGCAGGCTGAAAATCCTTCCCTGATTCCACTCGAATAAATTGCAACATGCCTTCCTTTGTGCCAAACGTTGGCAGTAGCAGAGGCGTGAGCCTAAGGACCTACCATGAGTCTGGGGAGCTTACGATTAAACGAATTCCTACGTAACATATTGCTTTCAGAAGCCTGGCGAGGCCGAAAAATACTTGGTCCTGCCGTAAGCACAAGAACAATTTGGCAGAGGCGGGACGACATTGGAAGATCTCTCACCAACTTATGCCAGGTATACGAAATGAAAATGCTAGCATATTTTCAGTCCAAACAAGTTACAACATGCCAGTTTTTCAGCAAAAATTTTGGCGATGGAAGGGCTAGGGGGATGTTGGAGGAGCCATGGGCATATTTTCTGAATTGAATCATATAAATTGAGGACCCTTTGCCTCCGGATTTTTTTTTGGGATCAATTCAGGTTTTAGCTCGCTTTTGAGCAGTCATAACCCAAAATTTTTTCTTGTGTGTATCAGCACCTAGTGTGTCTCATTAACATATAAATGTACAGAAAAAACTTTCTTTGCACAAATAAATTCATCAGTTCTTGAAAGAATACCTATAAGCATTAAAAAGTAAATTGCTTCTATTTTAGTTTTAAAATTTATTTTCTTGCCGTGGGCCAACTTTCTAATGTTACTGCTAAAAAAGAAAGAAACACAGGAATCCCATATCTTTAGAAATGAGAGAACCATTGAATTTTAGGAGGCACATGCAACACCGTTCCCCAACCTTAGTCTCAAATACAGAAAATGATTTCACAAACTCAAAAATAAAAGTAGATGGCTGAATGTAACGTTCTTTTTTTGGATATCCCAATGTTTCTATACATTATCAAAGAAAATAAATTGACAATTGGGCCAAAGAACCGTCACACATTTTAAGCACTGTTGAACTTAATCGAACTTCAATATGGGACATCTAGCTAATTTGTTGAATGGAGCTTTCCGCCCGTAGTAGAAAAAACACGATTTGAAGAAATAAAAGATTGGCAGAACAACTTTAGGTAGTTTTCTCTAGCACAGAGTACAAAGCTCCACTTCAACTCACATATTTTTGGTTCTGGCTCAAACCCAAGTAAAAACCATCCTTTTTGGTTCCAAGCAGGTCAAATCCAAACTTTCATATCCCCTTTGTCTGTGCCTACAGAGAGAAATTGCCCTCTTATCCTGTGCAGATAGGAGTATGTGATTTTTTGTTTGCATTATTTAGGAAACTTAAGATCAGCAGAAATAAATAAACGTTCAAATGTACAAGGTTTTGTTTATTTCACTCTATTTTTATCTGCTTTATGACATAAAACAACTGTGATAACAGCTCCCAAGGTATTACACACAACTAACTGAAACACTTACGTATACTTCGGGTTTCCAGTGAGACACAGGGGGTTCGGGTTTAATGGGTGCACCTTCCCGTATGAGGTCACATGACTTTGTTTTGGTTTCACCCAAAATTCTAACGGTTGCTAACGGTGCTAATAATTAATTCTAATAATTAATTCTGCAGAGTTAGCAGAATTAAATAAAATTATATATAAATAAATAGAATAATTAGAATATAATAAAATTAAATAGAATAACTAAATAGAATAATTAAATAGAAAAATAATTAAATAGAATAAAATAGAAAAATAGAATTATATAGAATTAAATAATTCATTATAATTATTAATGCTAATAATTAATTATAATTCTAACGGTGCTAGCGGTCGTTTGATCCCAGAATCTTAGCTTGTTGCTGTTTAGGAGTCAGTTTAAGTAATTCTTTCTTCAGATACGTCCTAGTCACATTACTACTTTTCTAGTTACGTCCTAGTCACACTGCTACTTTTCTAGTCACGTCCTAGTCACATTACTATTTTTCTAGACACATCCTAGTCACACTACTACTTTTCTAGTCACGTCCTAGTCACACTACTACTTTTCTAGTCACGTCCTAGTCACATAACTACTTTTCTTGTCAAAGCATTTAGTTGGTTTTCCTATATGACATAATCAGCATTTGCAACGATAGCAACCCACTCAGAGAAACTTTTAGCTGGAGTTGGGAATCTTAGCATCTTGGCTTGTTGGGGGATTATAGTATAAAATTGCACCATCATATAAAGAATAAAAGCCAGAAAGAAATTTTTTCTAGTGATTTCTAGTGATTCATGATTTTCTAGTGATTCATGGTTATCTAGTGATTCTTTTTTCTGAGCTATTATTTTTTGGCAACCCTGCTCGAGTCAAATCCAATTCTTTTCATGCATGGGAAGTACTATTATACATATCACCAAGTAAGGAAAACTCATTTTGAAAAACAGGTGATGAAAAATAAATGTTAAGCATTTAACTGACAAATATAGCAAAAACCCAAGTCGTTATACCCAGGACTATGTTCAAATTCCAACCAATCAGACTGAAGGAAAAAATTTGAAAGTAAAAGGTAGAGAATGCGTACTAGACTTTAGAGTCCCTAACGGCGGTGCAACGGGGAATCTTGAATAGGCGGTGCTAACGGGGAAGTACAATGATGGGCTATGGGTCAGCCATTCTGTCATGTCGCACACCCTTCTTGTTTACCTCCCTGGATTTTCGAGGTATCCATTTGATAATGGGTCGACTTTGACTTAATCCAGAGCCACATCTCTGACCCCCGTCCTAAACAAAATAATCAGTGACACTGAGACTCGAACCCTTCCTGAAGGACAAAGGACTAAATGTCTTGCACGCTAAACCCCTCAGCATAATTTTCAAGGCGGGGACCTATAATTCTTCCATTCATTAATAGGCTGAAACTCATGCCCAGTTACAGGCCTTACAACTTGGAAGATAGTTAGAATCATATGCAGATGCCCCTTTAGATAATTTAAGGCTTATCGGTATTTCAGAATGCACAGATACAACGACACGAGCGCAGGGTTGCCAACACGGTACAATTGTAACGCTTTTGGTACAAATTAGATGTCTTGGCATAATGCGGTATAATTGGAAATTTTTTGGTACATTTTGGTTTTACTTGCTCCTTTCTGACTCGAATCTCTGTTCAAGTTTTAGCAAATCGGAAATTTTCTTGTCACGGCAAATTTTTAGCCGGCTCTTCAGGTGGAACAAATTATTCTTTCGCAGTACGATTTTAGTCAGACAACTTATACGGTTTATTTCAAAGCATTGACAACGCTGCACGAGCAAATTTTAAAAAATTGGGTCAAACTGAGTTAACTCCATCAGTCGTTTAGAGAATTCAAATTTCGTCACCACTCTTCTTGGTCAAAATAGGATTTCGCCTAGTGTAGGGTAAATATTCTTTATTAAACTGTATTTACAATGTGGTGAATTTACGATGGTGTATTTAGGGATTCGTTTGTCCCAATCGTGGTAAACGTGTTTGGCTCAAATCAAACTCTTTACATTTTTGGGATGAACATACCCCATTAAAAATTTTAAAATAAGAAATGGAAGGATTATCTAAAGAGAGACTGCGGAAACAATCGACAGGAGTTTTATTTCCAGCAGCTTTATTGCTAAATGATGGCGCTAGTATCGTTTTAGCCAAATAAAACCCTAGCTTACATCAAGTTGTAAGACCTAAAACTACATACAAGTTTTAACCAATCAGAGTAACGGTAAAAATTTCAAGGTTGGCACTTAAAATTTCTCTCTTTTCACTGATCGGTAAAAAATTCATGCACAGTTCTAGGCCTTACGACTTAGACGACAGCTACAATCACGTGGAGACGTCTCTTTAGATAATATTAGGCTTATCCGTCTTTTAGAATCCACAGCTACAACGACAAACGTAAGTTTTTAGCAAACATTTGGGTCAAACTGAGCTAATTCCGCCAATTTGTTTCAGACAATTCAAACTTTGCCACCCGTATTTTTCGTTAAAAACCATTTATGCCCAGTCAAATTTAGAAGCAGTTTTTTTAGAAGCAGTTTCTATAGTGGAGTGATCTTTCGAAGGTGTATTTGGGGATTATTTTCTCCCAGCCGGATTATGTTTTTCCTACACCCAACATTAATGAGAACATTACTTTAGATAAATAGAACAATCATCTTAAAATACATCTTTGCATTGATTAGTTGAAATTTATGCAGGGTTCTGGGCCTTACAACTTAGATTATAGTTACAATCACATGAAAATGTCTCTTTAGATAACATCCTGCTTACCGGTCTTTTTAAATCCACAGCTACAACCATGCAAGTGAACCAATTTTGATCTTTTTGACTAAGCAAAACAGTATATTGGACAGCTTCAGAACCGTAAGTGCGACATCGTTCTGCATACCGATTAGTTATTAATTTACTGAGTCCTTGATAAAAGCTATATGGCTGATTGAGGAAATGTTTTAAGCTAGGGTCAAAGGCATCGATTTCAACAATACTGGAAAGATTCATCATTTCTTGAAACTCCATGAACGATAATCCGGACTGAAAAAAGAAATTATAGGCTAAATTCGGATATACGGTATCTGAAAAGATTATTCACAGGTAGGTAAGATATTACCTGTCTTGCCTGTGAGTAATGTCTTACCTTATCAGGTAAGACATTAGAGACTATTCCAGACTTCGCTAATTTGTGTCAGAGGCTAACGCTAAGCTCGCAGGTAAAAATATCAACATGAGATTTCCGAAACGCTTTTTGGTGCTCAGGATTACAACACAAGTAAGTTCTAGGCTGAAACTGGCTATACATGATATTTGACAAAAAAGGAGAAACAAAAGCATATTTAAAAAACAACAACAAAGAAACGAGGGCGATTTAGCAAAAGAAAAAAAAATCGTCAAGCTGATCTCAGTGCTCATAAAAAAAAAAACAGCAAAAAAAAAAACTATTGAAAATAACCTTGACGTACGTTGGATGATTCCAACCACACATTGCACTCCCGGCCGAAAGCAGAGAATCAGGATATTGGTACCTGCGCTATGCAGACCATTGGTCAGAATGCAAAAAAGTTTTTTTTTTTTTTTTTTTTAATGTAGACAACAATGTATCAAATATTGAATCTCTTTTAAGAACCTGGATCCATTTAGTCTGACAAGTAAAACAGCCATATAATGCAAAACTAATAGTTGCTATTTGCCAATACATGTCTACTAGAGCAAGAAAGCAGTGTGATGGGCTGTTTGAATTATACGCCACTGAATTCAAACTAATAAAGTTTAAAAAGCGGATCTTGCAGAACTATAATTCTCGTAAAATAAGAATTCCGTGCTTTTCTTCAGCAACGTTATCAAAATAGGGTGAGCTACAGAGGTTACTATACGCTGTTTTGATATCGGACGAAATTACGCAATTTGTTCATATTCCTAGTAACTTAAGTATTCTACGCTATTACTACTACCGCCACTACTAACAAATCACCGCAGCACCAAGATGCCTGAGGCCGACACAGCTACCCACGCAAAGCCTCCCTCTTTATACCACCCCAGGAAGTTTTCATTTCCATTAAATCTTTCTTTATGACATCCTCCCACCTCAACCACGGACGACCTGCTTTCCGTTCAACCCAAAACAGTTGGCCGAAAAGGACAATCTTTGGCAATCTGTCATCTTTCATCCGCAGAACGTGCCCTAGCCATCTCAACCTTTCTTTCATTATAGCCCTAGAAAGCGGATTTAACCACACTTTTCTTACAGCCTACTGTTTGAAATACGGTTAATCAGCCAGGTACCCAGAACAATCCCTAGGCAATTTTTCTGAAAAAACATCTAGCAAATCTTCATCCGCTTTTCGGAGCGCCCATGCTTCAGAATCATATTTGACCACTGTCATTACTGTAACTTCCAATATTCTAATCTTGGTTTGTCGACCTATCTTCCGATATATCCCAAATTTTTTCAACTGTGAAAAGCACCCTGAGCCTTGGCTATTGTACTTTTAAGATCTTCACTGCTCCCACCGTCGTTACTAATAATACTACCAAGGCAAGTAAAGCTGTCCACATGATCAATCTTTTCGTTACCCAACGTCAGCTTTTCATCTTCACTTATTCCTAGCCTTAGGGACTTAGTCTTCTAAATATTAATTTTCAAACCTATTCTAGTGCCCTGAACTCCAAAACCTCTAGAAGTTCATTCACTTTGCTCACACTTTCACTTAGGATGCTTAAATCATCAGCATAATCTAAGTTCAGTAAAGTTTTTCCTCCCAATTTCATTCCGTGTTCACCCATCACCTATCCTGTGCTCCTTAAGACAAAGTCCATAAAAATGATCCAAATAAAGGGAATTCTTCATCAGAATCATCAAAATAGCATTAGATACAGAGGTTACGGTACGCTATTTGACGGCAGAAACACTCTAGGCTACTAATACTGGAATAACACAACTTGTACACAATTCTCCTAACTAATAAATTCCAAGCTATTCTTCATCAATATTATCAAAATAGCGAGAGCTACAGAGGTTAGGGTAAGCAGGGCTGCCACAGGTTCGAGTGGTAAAAAATGGGGCCTTAGGGACCTCTTTTTAGTCGAAAAAGGGACGATTCTAGGGACCATTCTGGACGCAAAAAGGACCTCAAAACCAGTTTTCAGACAGCTTTTGAAAAAAAAAGCAGTGACACAACACCAAATGATACTTGACTAAGGATACAAATGGGAATGATCATTTGCAGACATATTTCCATGATAAGAGGCCAAGTGATAATTAAGAAACTGACCACTTGAGAATCATCATGCCATTGGAGAAGCTTTTTTCTTCTTATTTTTTTGAACGCTTTACTTTCGGAAAAAAAAAAAAAAAAAAAAAAAAAAAAAAAAAAAAAAAAAAAAAAAAAAAAAAAAAAAAAAAAAAAAAATTAGATTTAAAAATATGAAAAAAGATATAAGGGTACGGTAACTAGAACAAAAAACCTATTTGTTACCCTTTTTGCACTGCCTTTTGCTGCAACAGAGATGTGATCAGCAACAGTTTCTTTGACTCTAACTGCTGCTGGACGGTTTCAAGAGTAGCAGCTATCGGCAGAGTTCCATCTATCATGGCCTGTATTAGCTGTATCTTGACTACGTCCTTCTTTTCAATGCCTTTTTCAGCAGGTATATGAGCTTCCTTCAGCAATTCGTCTGCGGTCTGTTCCTTGGAACCAAACGATTTTTTTTTCTTTGAGAGATTTTGCGAGAGTCTCTATTGTCTGTCTTTTCAAAGTAGTTTCAGCGAGCTGAAACTCTCTCAGCCGTTTCCTTGTCTCCAAATCTTGCCGTTCTTTCTAAGTTTTTTCTTTCAAGGCTTTTTCCTGCAGTAGGTACGAATCATAGCTCTTTCTAGCGGATTTAGCTAGTTTTATCAAGTCTTCGGTGACAGCAACATTTTGCGCAGGTCCTCCAAATGTGCCCAACCCATATATCACAAACAGTTCTACACTCAAAGTTCGTTCATTCATCGAAGCTCTTTCCTCGCTAAGAACTCGTCCGGAAAGGGAGGAACCCCGCGCTCAATACTGGCAGACCCCTGTGTAATGGTCAAAGCATTTTTTACGACTTTAAACAAGTTTGGATATTTCCCTCCCTGAATCATGCTGTTCCACGTGTCAATCCTTCCGGGCTCCGGTGGAAGTCCAGATAACTGGATTAGCTTAAAATCGTCAACTAGCATATCCTTTTGCGTCACGATGGGTAACTATAATAAACTTTGAGCAGAAACTGGCTTTGGAGCTTCATTGGGATGTAGAAAAGTTAACGCTTTCAATAACTGCAAAAATCTCCACCGAATATTTGCTTAAGGACATATCTTGCGGCCCGCAGAATAATGCTTCTGACCACGTGGCATGAACGAACGTTTTAGAAGCTCGTCTATTGACTCGAGACAGTCGACAATCTTGTCAATCACAACTATCTGTTGCATTCAGCTCCGTATAGATATTACGCACTAGGGGCTCTTCCTGTTGAAACGTTTCGGTGAAACATGTGAAGAGGTTCAAACTATCAACAGCAAATTGACACTCTGCTTTCATGGTCGGTTGTTTGATCAGCCGGATGATCTCTTTGTATGCATTTGATTTCATAAGACTAGGGTTTTTTCTTTGGGATATAGACCACAAAGTACTTAAACACAGCTGGCATCTATTTCCTCAGCCTCGAAGCGGCAGGTCCTATTGTTAATCATCTGGTGGTTACGTGTTTCAAAAAGCAGGCCTTAGGAGCGCCAGTTTTCTCTTGAATCGTCCCGTAGTTTTCTTGTCTAGACGGCCAGCCACTAAAAAAGTACTACCCTTTGATGATCAAATCGGAACTATTCTCGCCGATTTCCTGCAAAACCCTTCCGAAAAGCTTCGGGTACCAAATGGATCTTGTAGGTACAAATATCAAGGAGGCCTTCACTACCAGTTTAATTCACATTTTTCACTACCAATCAGTAGGAAAAGTTTCTGTTCACGTTCGGACCGTCCCAAATTAACGCTAGAAGTTTAGAAATACATAAACCACTCTCACCAATCGTTCTAGCTATAGCTGACTTCAGTTTGTAGTATGTCCAATGCACGCAGTTTTTTGATGTAAGATAAGATAAGATTTATTGCTGAAAAATGGCTATCACAAGCCCAAAAGGGCCGAATTCGCACTTTAGTGTCAAATAGAGCGAAAAAAGAACAACAAAAAACAAACAATCAAACAACAACAGAAAATTATAAAAGGGTCAATGTCAAATACGTAAAAACATTAAAAACAAAATACAAAGTAAACTCATAAAATTATAAGGCCAATGTCAATTCAGCAAAAATGCCCCCCCCCCAAAAAAAAAAAAACTCGTAAAATTAACAAGGGGATAAAGTAGAATTAAAACAAAAACATAAGTTAGTTGGTGACTAACAAACATAAATATAAAACCCCCAAATTTGCAAAATGGGCATTAAAATTAATAACTATGAGGTAAAGAGTGAGTGAGGGGGGGGAGGCAGCGGAGATTCAGTGGTTGAAAATGTCAACTATGTAAGGGATAAAAGTTCTTCTATATATTTCGGTGCAAACTCTTATTGGGGCGAGAAGGGGGATTTTTGTTGACACAGAACGAGGGAGGCGGGGTCGAAGGGGTGAATATTGACAGGGAAAAGGGGAGTTGTTCGAGGGTTATGAAGGGCATTGTTAGCAAAACACAAGGTAATTTTTGCTCGCTCCTTTCCTTAAGGGTGACAAGATTAGCCCTCCTAAATAGGGAAATATAAGGTACTTTACCCTCATTGAAGATAATTCTTAGGCCCCTTTTTTGTACTGCCTCTATTCTGTCCGACAATTCAATGGAAATGCCAGGATGCCAAACAGGACTGGCGTACTCAAGGGTTGGGCGTACAAATGACAAGAAAATCCTCAAACAGTGCGATTTAGGGCATTTAAATTTTTTAAGGAGTTTAAGGAGGGAAAATGCGGCATTTGCACGTTTTAAGATGTCATTAATATGCCAATCCCATTTTAAGTCGCTTGAGATGGTAACGCCCAGTAATTTCATAGTGGTAACGGACATTTCAGGGGGGATTGGACAGGAGAAAGAAGGAGGAGTTTTAAGGAAATTAATAGTAAGAACAGTTGACTTTAAAGGGTTGACTTTCATATCATCAGTAAGAGCTTCGGCTGATATCGATTCCAAGATGTACATTGGGTTGCTTTTGGAATTTTTGGAACATGTCTCTAAGACAGTTAGATCATCAACGAATTTCCATCTATCCGGGAAATAAACACCAAGGTTGTTTATCATTGTAAGAAATAAAATTGGACCTAAGAGGGTTCCTTGGGGCACACCATTATAAATTGGGAGGGGATCAGAATATACATTCAGGTATTTCACGACTTGCGTTCTGTTAGAGAAGAAAGACGCAATTATTCTAATTAAATAAGGGTCAACTTGAAAGTCATTAGATAGCTTTTCTAATAGTATATTGTGGTAGATTAAATCAAAAACTTTTTGCAAGTCAACAGCGATAACATTGAGCCAGGTAGTGGGTTTTTCGAGTGTGTTGCATATTGTGTCCATAAGGTGAACAAGATAGTGGGTAGTAGATGTAGAGCGTAGGTTTCCGAATTGTCTTTGGTCAACATTTGGGATTATTTTTACTTTCAACCACTCAGCTAAAAAGCTTTCATATAACTTCGAAAAAACTGGAGTAAGAGTAATGGGACGGACACCATCAAAATCTTGATTATTACCTTTCTTTTTTACGGGAGTAATAAAACCTAATTTCCAACAAATTGGAAATTTACCAGTAGAGGTAATTTCATTAAAAAGTAAGGACAAAGGCTCTGAGAGGTTGTCGGCAAAGGCTTTAATTAGTACAATCGGAATGTCTAATGGACATGTACTACACTTTTTAATGTTCTTAATTTTTGCCTCCACATCCGAGGGCGAAATAACGGGAAAATTGAGAGAGCACAAATCATAAGGAGTGTCAAAAGAAAAGGGAGGGAGGTTCTGAACTATGGAAGAAAGAAACCTGTCCAGATCATTGGCTGTAACTGAAGGGTCTTCTTGGAAATGGAAATCTATATTATTATGTGTTTTTCCACACAAATTTTCTTTATTCTATTATACCATTGTCCTCATTTGAAGTTCTTTCTTACTTTGTAATTTTGTGGTTTTGTCAAACTCGAAAACACTATTGCCATTACCGACCTCATCAAGGGTCATCTTCCGGAAACGGGGTTCAAGAGCTTCGGTTAAAAAATAAGCGAACTTAGTTCGCCCAAAGGAGAAGTTTTTGACCACTGTATCTCTGAACATTTTTCAAAATACATCTGATATTCCGTCGGAAGATTTCTCAGAATATTCAGACTCAATCATCTTAAGAGCCCATGTAATTGCTGCAAGTGTGGTTTCAAACCGCACTAGATAAGCACCTAAGTGCATGGACAGTTTTACCGGTTCCCCGCTCTCCATGGAAGATGCTGCCGAGAGACGGAGCTGATTCGGCGTTAGCTTTATGGTAACATTCTTCTTATGTTCAGAAGTTCTGGCGTGCAGCAGTAAATTATAGGAGGCCTTATGCCGGACAAGCGATGTATTGAGGATAGAATAGTAGAAAGAGAACAAATCTCCCGAAACGGCTCTACACCACTGTTTCATTTGGTGTTCCGTCACATCTTTCTCTTTAAACCAAGTCTCCTTGAATTTATTAAAACTGAACCTTCAAACCCTAAACCTCAAAAAAGAAAAAAAGATAGTAGAAAAATATATAGAAAACATAATAGAAATATATAGATAATAGATATATATATATAAATATAATAGATATATAAAATATATATAGAAAATATAATAGCCTATAAAGAAAAATATATAGGCTATTACAAGAAATGCATTCAAATAAAAAAGGGCGTTAGGAAGTAGTTTAATAGTTCGAGAAATGTACGTAAGATCAAAATCGTGCACGAAACCTTTTTTTAACACCGCCTCCTTCGTATTTTGGGCTTTAAGCCATTCCCTTATTTTTTTTTTCTCTGTGTGTAACAGAGACACCCAGAAAAGAGTTTTCTAAGTAATTAATAAGGCAAACCGAGCCCTGCCGTCTCCTAGCCTATTAACTCCAGAGGCAAAGGGGGGTCACTCCTTTGTTACTAGTCTGTCTGCTCCACCCAGACAGTAACGATGTAGCCTATGTAACAACAAGTTTTGTCTTTCTTAGATAAGCAAAACAGGTTCCAAGAATCTCAATCGAAAACAAAAATACTGAAAAACCATATACTCACAGGTATTGGTAGCCTTCAGGATACGGAGCTTTAAACCAAAACAAGGAAACGGACTTTAGGGACCTTTTAAATTCAAATTCAAATTCATTTAATTCAAAAACAAGACATAGCTCTCGTGGGCAAAGTGCAAATATGATGTCTCTTAGTCATAATTAGCAAAATAAAGTTGTCTGATAAAACTTCGTCAATAAATAAACTAAAGGATAAAAACACTTGAGATTGAGAATAAAATTATCTGATAAACTTCGTTAGGATAAAATAAACAATAAAAACACTAGAGATCATTGTAATATTTCACAAAGCTTGGCACAAAGCTTTTTACTGTAGCGCATGGTGTTACAGTGGACTGGGGTTAGTTTCGGAACTTTCTCAGACACTTCCCTGGGGGGACGAGATCTTATAGGGACAAAAGGTGGGGGAAGGAATGATCGATAGATGGGATGTTGAAGGAGGGTGGAGCCAAATCTTTGGCATAATTTTCCTCGGCGGGAAGAAAGGGATTCAAGTTTAAATTCCTTGAGGTAAAAGGAGTAAGGTAGAGGGGAACCGCCATAAATGATTTGCAGTGATCTCTTCTGAACTCGTTCTATTTTTATCAGTTTCATCCTGGGTAAGGGCAAAGTGCCAAACCGGACAAGCATATTCAACTAAGGGGCGGATGAAAGTGTGAAATATTAGTTTCAGTTTGTCCTTAGGAACTCGAAATTTTTTCAGTGTTTTTAGCATTTGGATTGCGCCGTTAGCTTTTTTACAATTGTCTTTGTATTCTCCCGCCATGAGAGGTCAGAAGAAATCACCACACCAAGTAAAGTTATTTTATGGCTTATTAGCTCAGAAGCGATAGGAGGTTCGAAAGACGGTTGAGTATTCTGAAGAAAAGAAAATGTCGTGACCGAGCATTTGTCTTTACTCACGACCATGTTTAGTTCAGCCGCCTCTGAGGTAACTTGGTCGATGAAACCAGCAGCATTGCTCTTCGAATCCTTAGATACGATTTCCGTTAAGGACAAGTCGTCAACGTATTTCCATCTGTCCTCCAGCTCAGCAGCAATTTCATTTATCATGAGGAGGAAGTCCAGAGGCCCGATTATAGTTCCTTGTGGAATTACACAAAAAACTGGCAGAGAAGTGGAAAATTGGTCTTTATACTTCACAGTTTGCTCTCTATTTGTTAAGAAGCTCTTGATGATTTTAATAATAAAGCTGGGTATATTTTTTTCCGCCATTTTTTCTAAAAGGATTTTGTGATCAGCAAGGTCAAATGCTTTTTTGAAATCAATTGCAAATAAATTTATCCATTTTCCAGGTTCATCCAGGTGTTTTAAAATAAAATCAATTAAATTAACGAGGTAATGAACTGTCGAACACTTAGGGATGTTACCATATTGCTTTCTATCAGTTACTTTCAAAAGATATTTTTTCAGCAATGTGGCAACAAAGCTTTCATGTATTTCTTAAAACTGACGTAACTGTGATCGGCCGAACACCAGAGAAATCATTAGCTGCTCCTTTCTTTGGAATAGGAGTAATAAAACCCTTTCTTCCATTTCTTTGGAAAATATCCTGTTTTTTTGTTATATTATTGAAAATTATCTGAAGGAGAAATGATAATTCTTTAGCAAATGCTTTAATGAGAGCAACTGGAATGTCAAAAGGGGCAAACGGAAGTTCTTTTCAACAAAGAGAGCTTATGGATTATAATTGCCGGTGAAATATCAGCAAATTAGATTATCATCTGAAGGAGTAGTTAAATTTACTGGAGGATCCTCAGGTGAAAGAGGGGGGTAAGACTGCACAATTGAAGCAAAATGGGCATTTAAATCATTCGCAGTTTTCTCTAGAGGCTCCTCCTTCATGAAGTCAACTGGTTGAGAACTTTTGCCAGTCAGACTTTTTACTTTACTGAAAAACTGCGATGGTTTGGACTCCAAAAGATGGTCAACCTCATTTTCATAGTAATTTGCTTCTGCCTTTTTGATTTTCCATTTTATTTGGTTTGCCAACTGTTTTGCTTGGTTCACTTGACCTTTTCGTTTTAGGTGCAATTTATGTTTTATCAGTTGCTTTATTTTTGAATTTACGTATGGTTTATCACTAGAACAGAATTTAGTCTTACGTTCGGGAAAGCACTCGAGAAATTTTTAATTTAACTTATTATGGAATTCTTCTACTTGGGAATCCAAGTCTTTAGCTGAAGAGACCGCGACCCAGTTTTCTCCCGTTATCCAGTCACCGAATTGCAGCAGACCATGGTCAGTGATCGGCCTTGAAGTAACTTCGGTTACTGAATATTTAATTTTTACTTTTTCCAAGGGGTTCCACTGTAACATATAATGATAACTTCCACCAAGTGGTGCTAGTTTAGTTGGATTCTGGTAATATTCCGAAAGATTTTGTCAGGATTACATCCAGAGAAGTATTCCCCTTAGTTGTTGGGAAATCGACTAGAGTTTTAAGGTTAAGTGACCTGGCCAGCGATTTGCTATCGAGTTCGTTAGCATCTCCTAGCATTACTACTCCAAAATATGGGTGGGTTCTCTGGACGTAATCTGTCGATTCCTGCAGCTTCTCCCAAAAAGCTTTTCTTGCTGCAGCTGGCTGACCAGGTGAATAATAGAAAACGCACACTGCTATGGCAGAGAGCGGCCTAGGGAGTCGCTTAGGTTGGGCTTTCACCCAAATAATTTCATCATTATCTTCAAGAAAAGGTTATATTTAAAAGCCGAGGTTTAAAATATTCGTGCACGAGTGTCATAATTTCTCCTCCTTTTTTCCAAGAGGATGGTCATCAGGCCGAAGTTTAATAAAAGAAGAAAAGTTAGGAACCCTCAATAAGTTAAGATCTTGCCGGTGGACCTCGGAAACACAGATAAAGGAAGAGCCAAGCATTTGAGCCGTGGTCTGAAGTTCAGTAAATTTCTCTAGATTTAAACTTTCGGCGTTGCTGTAAAGGAAAGAAGGAAATACGTAACGTTTGTCGTGAAACTCCCGGGAAAAAGGTTTATTTTGGAATTTCTTGCCCCCTATCGCGACTGTGGCAGCCCTGGGTAAGCTATTTTGATGTCGGAAAACGCTACTAATAGCGGTGTGTACCTAAGTATATATTGGGGAAATATAGAATGATTTTACAAAAAAAAATAGTTTGTGAAGGATAGAGCGTTTAAGAAGATATAAAGCTAAAAAAGCAGTAAAAAGGCTTTGATCGGTAGCAGAGCTTTTTCTGAGAAGCAAACCTAGAAAATACTTAAAATGCCTGGCTGTTTTTCCTTAAGAGTAAAAATCGGTCCGATTGAAAACAACAATAGCCAAAATAGACAGAATGACCTCTTTTCATTTTGCTATATTTTATAAAAAAAAGAGACACATAAAAAAAATCCGGGTACATGTAATAGTGTCGTATATTTTTGAAAAAGATTTTTAAAGATAGCAAAAGATAATTTTAAAAATATTTTTTCTACAAAAGCTTACAAAGAGAGAGAAAAAAACGATTTTTACAAACACCCCCTTGTCATCTATAAGAACCAGTTGGGATATTCCGTATTTTTGTAGCTAATTGCGCTCTGGTGATTCAAAAGGCGGTAAAGTATACGGTAGAGATTGTATAAATGAGTTTGCAAAAATCGGCCCAAGGCATAAAAAATGGTTTTAGACCGATTCAAACCAAATAAAGAGATTCAAGTTTTTTGGGTTTGACAATGGCAAAGATGTGGCAAAAGGTTGCAAAAAACGGTTATAAATCGTTAGACGGTTATATAAAAAAAAAATGGTTATGGACAAATTCAAACCAAAAGAAGAGAAAAAACTTTTGGATTTGACAGTTTTTAAAAACCTTTAAGACGCGACAAAAAGACTGTAAAATACGATTATAGACCGTTAAAACAGTTATATGAAAAAATGTTTTAGACCAATTCAAACCAAAAGATGAGATTCATATTTTTTCCGGGCAGCTTTAAAAGGCCTTAAGAACCGGCAAAAAAAAGCTTGATATCACAGGCTTTATTTAACACCTATATCTGCACTTTTTTGTGTATATGTATAACATATTTTCTAAAAGCCCAAAACTTTTAAATATCTCTAGAGCTCAATATGGTACCAGAAAGCATAAAATATTATCAAATATTATAACTTAGAAAAATACTTCTTCAATAAACGCGATCAAATTGCACCAATGAAAAAAAATAAAAACAAAAGAAGAAAAAAAAAAGTTAGGCTTCGATATCTTGACAATCTGGAAAAATCGACAGGCCATGGTCACGAAGGATTGTACCTTAATTTTCTCACTTCTTATAAATTTCCTCACAAACCATTTGCTAGCCTCTTCTCAAAGAGAGGATCAGTAGAACACTATAGACCAGACAAGACAAAGTATGATTGAAAATACACTGTCCTACTGATACTCATTTTGAAAGCAGCTTAGCTACTCATTTTTGGCAACTATTTAGATACGACCTTAAGGTGTGATACTGACCATTGAACGATCTATCACTAATATCACTAATATCGAATACGAAATAAACCATTACAAGCAATACTTACCTCACTAGATTTTCAGAAGAAAAGCGTCATTTACAAAGTTTGACCGAACACATATTATCATACAAATAACAGTTCAATAAGGACAAATCCTTTAATTAGACAGTGAAAACAATAGAAAAATCTTTGTATTTTTCGGTCACATACAAAGTGACCCCTCAGTAGATAAACACTTAAGGTTATCTGCTGTAGACTGCCACTCTGTATGTGACCGAAATATCCAGAGATTTTGTTATTGTTTGCACATTTTAATACAAAGATTTGTCCTTATTGAACTGTTATTTGTACATCATGGAAAGGCAATGTGGTCTTCGAAAATACCTATGTATATATTCCCCTGGTGATACTCTGTTTGAAAACATCTTAGCAAACAGTTATTGGCAATTATCTCAAAAGTATAAAAATGGGTTACGACGTTTAGATATGTCTGGGACAAAATCTTATCTTCTGATCTGTCATAAAACTGATGTCTGATCTGATGTGGCTATTTGTTATTGCCCACATTTTAGAGTCTTAAAAATCTGCCATGAGCAAACTTATGGTCTTTAATAGCAGCCAAAATTCCAAAGGCATATTTCAGGTTTTCTGATTTTCTGTGGAAGTTACGTCGTGTAACATAACACATTTTGAGCTTCTGCAGTCGATATAGTAAACTTAGCTCCAAACCTGTTTTGAATGTGATGTGATTTTTGACAACATAACTGTAGCCACTTACCTCTTTACGAGCCTCAGCCTCTTTTCCTGGCCAACTAAACAGCCGTTGCCATAATAGGTCTCTCCGACAATGTACTCTGGCATTTTTTAGCTCTTGTTTCAACAGCAATTCAAAATTTCTGGCTTGTTCCTGGATGGCTGCTTGCAACAACTGCTCATGGCCCGAATAGTAGCCAAGATAATTTATTGATTCTTGTCTAGAATAAATGTAAAAAAAATATATAATAAAATGGAATGAATAAAAGAGAGAATGAAGAAAGATGTGCTGCTAAGAAAGACATTGCATCAAAAGAAGCAAGATATAATTTAGAAAGCTTCTGACTGGATTTCGCAAAAAATTCCGCTTTGAATTTTACACTGAACAATTCTTTCTGGGACCATTTTATCCCTTTGGGATCATTGACCTGCTTCTCTGCATGAATTTTCGGCACATTTGAATTACTTTGATACTATTTACAGTTTAAGCGAGAGATCGAAGATCAGAAGATAATACCTTCATTTCACAACCTCATTTTAAAAAGAGTTTCCAACCTTGAATTTTTATATCTATAGGAAACAGCTCATAATGATCGGTTTTCAACAGCCCCTTTTTCATAGGCAGCGCAATCGCGCTGCCTAAGTAAAGAACGATGTTGGCACAATGTATTATTTATTTATTTTATTTTTCCTTAGAACAGGGCACTTCGTATCGAAGGAGTTGTCGTAGAAACTTCGAAAAGGGCTCATTTGATTGGAAATTAGTCGAAAGTGATTTGATTAGTTAATAGTCGAAAGCGATTGGGAGGCAACTAACACCCCTTCCACGCCCACCATTTCCCCAAACACTTCCAATCAAAATTTTGAGATAGCCATTTTGTTCAACGCAGTTGATTTCCAGACATAAATTATGTTTTTGAGGAGGACAATCCCCCCACAGCTCTCAGGGCAAGGGTTGTAAGTTATGCCCTTGGGACATATAAGGTTTTTATATAAAACTTTGTCGTAGAAACTTCAAAAAGGGCTCATTCGATTGGAAATTCAAAGGGCTAGTGCCCTTTTTAATAGTCAAAAGTGATTCGAGGGCAACTAACCCCCCTTTCACGCCCACCTTTTCCCCAAACACATCCAATCAAAATTTTGAGATAGTCATTTTGTTCAACGTAGTTGAAAGTTCTGGAAATTGGGTCTTTGAGGATGACACCCCCCCCCAGAGCCCTCAGGGCAAGGGTTGTAAGTTATGCCCTGGGGGCATATAAGGTTTTTATGGAAAGTGTTGTTGTCGTAGAAACTTCAAAACGGGCTCATTCGATTGGAAATTAAAATGGCTAGTGCCCTATTTAATAGTCGAAAGTCATTGGAGGGCAACTAACGCCCCTCTCACGCCCACCATTTCCCCAAACACATCCAATCAAAATTTTGAGATAGACATTTTGATCACCGTAGTTGAAAGTTCTGTAAATTAGGTCTTTGCCAGTGTTGTCGTAGAAACTTCAAAAAGAACTCATTCAATTGGGAATTGAGAGGGCTAGTGCCCTTATTAATAGTCAAAAGCGATCGGAGGGCAAATGACCCCCCCCCCCACGTCCATCGTTTCCCAAACACTTCCGATTAACATTTTGATATAGCCATTTTGTTGAACGTAGGTGAAAGGCCCGAAAATTATGTTTTTGAGTATGACAACCCCCCACAGCCCTCAAGGGTAAGGTTGTAAGTTATGCCCTGGGGGCATATAATGTTCTATAGAAAGTCTTGTCGTAAAAAATTCAAAAAGGGCTCTTTCGATTGGAAATTGAGAGGGATATTGCCTTTTTTAATGGTCGAAGGTAATCGGAGGGAGAATCACCCCCCCCCCCCACGCCCATCATTTCCCCAAACATTTCCGACCAACATTTTGATATGGCCATTTTGTTCAACGTAGTTGAAAGGTCTGGAAATTATGTCTTTGAGGAAGACAATCCTCCCCCCATAGCCCTCAGGACAAGGGTCGTAAGTTATGCCCTTGGGGCACATAAGGTTTTTATAGAAAGTTTGTCGTGGAAGCTTCAAAAAGGGCTTATTCATTGGAAATTGAGGACTAGTGCCTTTTTTATTAGTCGAAAGTGATCAGAGGCAAATGCCCCCCTCCACGCCTATCATTTCCCCAAAAACTTCCAATCAAAACTTTGATATAGTCATTTTTCTAAGCCTATCAGAAAGGTCTGGAAATTATGTCTTTGAGGATAACAAATCCCCCCAGCCCTCAGGGCAAGGGTTATAAGTTATGCCCTGGGGACATAGAGTTTTTATATAGAAACTGTGGTCATATACACTTCGAAGGGGGCTCATTGGATTGGTAATCAGACGCTCTAGCGCTCCTTTTAAGAGTCAAAGTGATCAGAGGGCAGCTACCCTCTCGTCCTTACACCACACGTCGTATTGTCCCAAAATGCGTCTAACAGAAATTTTGAGATAGCCATTCAATTCAAAATAGTCTAAATATCATATAACAAGGGTTTTGGGTTGAAACAAACCCCAGAGATTAGGGACAAGGGTTGTAAGTTATGCCCAGGGGTATTTAAGGTTTTTATGGAAGGATTAGTTGTTTAACTTCAGAAGAGGCTCAGTCTTTCTCCCTGCGAAAGACTATGTCAATATAAAACAAAAATAAACTAATCAAAAAAACTTTTTGCACAAAATAAGATTTTTAAAAAAAAGTAAAGAGCTCTATTAAACCAAAAATGAACAAAAATAGAATCAAATTATCTACCAAGCATACAACTACCACAAATAAGTATCAATAAGTAAATGAAACCCAAAATAAACAGAAATTAAAATATGTCAAACTCAAAACGAGCGGAAATCAACCTGAGTAGGTTTCTAAGCCCTATGCTTTCTAAAAGCCAGAATATAATCTGTACTTTACTGAAAAAAATTCTTTTAAATCTTTACCCTTTTATGACTTTAAGAAATCAAAAATTATTTAAAATTTTAAGGAATAAATATCAGCATATGTATATTAAACTGACAATGCACATTTTCTTCAGAAAATTCATTTGAATTTTTTTCAGTAAAGTACAAATTATATTCTGGATTTAGAAAGCATAGGGTTTAGAACCCTACTCACATTAATTTCTGCTCGTTTTGAGTTTGACTTATTTTAATTTCTATTTCTTTTTTTTTAATTAATTTGTGAAAGAAAGAAAAAACAAAACAAAAAAACACAAATTTTTTCACATAAGTTCGACAAGTGTGACAACAACATTGCAATAATGATGTATGTAAAAATATTATCTAAAAGAAAATATAATTTTAAAATTTTCAGGTATTTTTTATGTTTGAATTAAAACATTAAAATTATTGCTCAGGCACCATGAATATTTTTGCCGTTTACATAATAAATTTAGCGGTTCTGAACTAAAGTTAAAATTTTTTTTAACTTTTTTGTCATGTCTTAAAAAGACATTTTTGAATCAAATCCGAGTTCCAACAACGATTTCTACTAAGCTTTAAATTTTTTATTTTCTTTTTTAAGGTTTTTTGAATTGTTGTAATCGCTTGACAAAATATATACAAATATTTTTGCAATTACCAGTTTTTTGCTCTTTAAGCAATTTAATGTGAAGGTCTCCATGCACAAAGCTCTTCAGTTTTTCCACATAAATGTGACAACGTCATTGCAATACTGATGTATAGAAAAATGACGTCACTCACATGAATTTTTTTTTCCAAAATGGAGGCTTTTAACGAATTTTTTCGAACTTCTGACCTATATAAATCGTTTTTTAGGGTAAAAATATATACATAAATACATACACACATAATTATTGCTCCCTTACATATATATATATATATATATATATATATATATATATATTATATATATATATATATATATATATTATATATATATATATATATATATATATATATATATATATATATATATATATATATATATATATATATATATATATATATATATATATATATATATATGTGCATATAGTTTCATTTTTAACTGTTTTCTCTTAAAATGCGTTCTTTTTTTGCATTTAAAATTAATTATCTTTATTCAATTGTGCAAAACTTAGCTTTTTAGAGTGGGTTATATTGAGCTTAACCCAATTCAAGCATGCTAAAACGTGAATATTTATTTATTCTTTAGACTTATTTGAACTTCAATACGTGAGGGCAGCTTCCCAGAGAGTTTCGAGGGCCGATTTTGCCTCTGAGCCTCCTCCTCCTCCAAAGTTGATAAGAAACTTTTATTACTACCTTATTCCAATTTCTGACCCGTCAGCTTTGTCATATCTTCTCGATCTGAAATTCGATTTTCATTTTCAGTTCTTCTCTTAGAAAGTTTGCTCGATGTTTCTGATTCCCTTTCGGAACTGCTTCGTTGCGATGAAGGACGAGAAACAGTTGAAACTGGTTTAAATCGATCTTCTTGCAGTTCAACAGCAGACTTGGGATACAATTCTCTGAAACATCGATTTGATGATAATAAAATAGCAAATACAAAATAATAAACATAAATTTGACTACAGCATAATAAGAGAATATATCTTAAAATTAAGTCGAAAAATTTATCGCATCGAGCAGACGAAAGAGTGACGAGGGACTCAAAGAATTCAACAAGGGGGGGGGGGTAGAAACTGTATTTTATTATCTCAATGCTTTTAGTTACATTTGCTTAAAAACGATAAAGCTTCCAATCCAAATACTTTGAAACCTGTAAATAAAACACTTGCAATTACCATCTGATTATTCCTGTCGTATTGTAAAACTCGTTCAGGAGGCTACCAGTCAAAATTTAGCGTAAATAGCGGGGAGAGGGGGCGGGTGCGGTTGAGATGTCTCTCTTTCTCTGTGACAGTGATGGGCTTTATGATTCTCACTAGTAAACATGAATTGGTAGACTACTCTAATATTAGGGATGCTACAATCCCCCTTAGCCCCGACACTTTACACAAAAGTTGAATTACGCCTATATTTTGGTCCCTAGCCAGCACCGATGGGACCACCTCTTTATTTCCAAAACAATTAAAAATAAAGTTTGAAAACTTCGAGTCCGTTGATTTTTGAATTAAAATCAGTTGCCATCAAGCCATGCTAACTGGAGAAAAAGACAAGACAGATAGTCTGAGTGAGAGGCAAAGCTGGCATAAACCTTTTTTCATAATTATATAAAAATATGTCATTTCTCCTGTCGACAGAGTCTATCACCTTTCCATCCTAGGGCATCTAGGATATTTTAATGGATCAATCTTTCACTGGATCAGGGCAGTTTGGGGTACTCCAAAGCGGGCTAGATTTATTGTTTTATTTACAACGACATGATCCAGCTAATTATTGGACAATATCCCTGCTGCCTATGTTCAGGAAAATTCAAAAAAGCTACAATTTCTCGTGCTTTCCTAGATTCCAAAGGATTTTTTTTTCAGGATATCCCATTCTGCTTTTGTTCAGTCAAGCATTCAAAACATTCTGTGCTAGGCTCTGGAGCGACTCCTGCTGCTCTATTCCAGGATACTTCTTAAGCGTTTCATTCTTCAAGCATAATATTCTTCTTCTGCTGAAGTTACCTTATTTCAGTAAAAGGAGTGCGTTCTCTTAGGTTCTGAGATATAAGTCTCATTTGTATAGTAGACAATCTACATACTATACAACCCCTTTCCCACTTACCGCCCACAACCATTCTACAATCTACATACTGTGCCACAGCCCGTAGTAGGACAATCTACACTACTATACAACCCCTTTCCCATTCACCCTCAGAAATTGATTATCGTTTTCTTTCAAGGCTTATTTGTAGGGCGGGTGTTGTTTTTATTAGATGTAATTTATGTAATTTTCACTGTTAAAGGAGAACTTGTGTTTTTCTGTTGTCTTTTTAATCCTACATACCTGTGCACAAGGCCGTATCTAGGGTGGGAGAGGGGGTACCAAGTTTGACCCCCCCCCCCCCCTAAAAAAATTGTTTGACTTGTAAAAATGTAACAAAAATGAATATAAACAAGATTTTGATTCGTTTTTTATAGTTTTTTTGTACCCCCCCCCTCCAAAAAAATATCTCCCAGAACAAAAATCCTGGATACGCCATTGCCTGTGCCCCACTAGTTTGCCTTCATTTGATGCTATCGTTGACTTTAATGATAACTCTTCTAAAAGAACACAGTCTGCGGTTCGTCCAAACTTCGTAGACGTGTTTTAGAAAACATACAATCGTTCGATGCTAAATATTTTCCCCTCCACATATACTTTAATGTACTTTTTAATAAACTTTTAATATAATTTTTAATATACTCGCGAATACCTCAAGTTTGTCATTGGTTGTCTGAAACACAGCTGTCAACAGTTACTAGGAATAAAGGTGTTTTGATCCTAGACATACTAAATATAAAATTCCGATTTTCAGACATTCTTCTAGATGAAAACCTATCTTCGAAGCACCCCCTCCAGAATCTTAAATTTTGTTGAATTTTTGAGCATTTTTACTCAGATCATCGAACAATATTAATTTTTTTCATTATTATCCCTCCCCCCCCCCCCCGAAAAAGTACGATTATACAAATGTAGATTTTTCTTCTTTTCTGAAACGACTTGCAAAGTTATTTTAAACAAAGATATCCATCTCTGAAAACAAATCACCCAGCAGCTTGACCGTTACTCGATCTAGAACCTCTTTATGATCTTTCATGGGCATCTTTCAATTTTTCTTGAGCTGCACAGTGATCTCCCCGTGGTCCTTAGACGTACTTTATATTTTATCTATGATTAAAATCTAAGATGGTCATAGCCTAACGTTATCTTCATTTGACCATCGACATCATCTAGTTATTGTCTCTGTAACTCAAGTAATATGATAGATGACCATTGATCATGATAGATGGCTCTCGCGCCGTTGAGGCTGCAAGTCATTCTATCCTAGTTTAACTTGTTCAGTGCCTTGAAATACTCCTCCCTTTGCGATGAAAGTGGTATTAATCAAAACTGTATTAATAGTGCTATTCTTTGTGACTGAGGCTGCTGCTGAAAACTGGATTGATCAATGCAAAAAAAGGTACTTTCATTTCTTTTGCTGTTTTGGCGCCATCTGTCATAGCCACACTCGTCACACTAAGATTTATAAAAATATAGATGACGTTCCCTTCGTTCGCAAGCGAACAAGAAGAGGACGCAGAGGTGGCAGAAAGAAATTTAAGATTGACGTGTTAGTCACCTACGGACGATTGGCCAGGCAAAAGCCTAAGCGTGAGAGGTGTTTAGTCTCAATCCCACGCGTGAGCCTACCGCCCCGGCTGATCCCTGACAACAATGCTCCTACCAATGATTTCGGGTCTGATTGTCCTCCAGTATTATCGCCACAGGTTCTCCCTTGTAAACACCAACTTCCAAACTTCCTTCTGAGCAACGTCCGCTCACTAACGAATAAAGTAGATGAGTTAGATGTCATTCTACGTCAGAATAATATCCATATCGCCGCAATTACCGAAACATGGCAGCTCGACGAAACAAGTGGAAGGATGGCTGGTTACAAGGTTTTTCTTGAACACTAGAACAGACAGGATTGGCGGAGGTGTTGCCCTGTATGTACGCGATGATATCCCCTGCAAATATTTAGATAACTTCAATGACCCTAACCATGAAGCGATCTGGGCATTATGCAAGCCAAAACATTTACCACGAGATGTCTCTTGCATCATTATTGCAAGTATCTACTATCCTGAAAGCGCCAAGAACAGACGGCTGTTGGTATCCTACCTTCAGTCTACGTTAGACACATTACGTCAGCGGTATAGCCGCCCGGGCTTCATAATAGCTGGTGACTTCAACCAAACAAAGAAACAATGGCTTGCTAATACGCTGGGTATGTCACAAGTGGTCAGATACCCACCCATGTCACCGGGAGCACCCTTGACCTTATTCTTACAAACCTTGCTCCATATTACAAAGACGTGTCTTCGAACGGGCCATTGGGCAAATCGGACCATCACACACTCTGCTGATGAAGGCAAAAAGTGAAATCAGGAAGCTTAAGAAAATAAAAGTACTCCGGAGACCTATCACGAAGTCTGCTATTAATACGTACGGAATGTGGGTCGGCACTCACTGCTTCAGCGAAGTATACAACGAAAGCGATGTCAACAGGAAAGCAGAAATATTTCAGTCCCTACTCTATGAGAAATACTTAGAAGTTTTCCCGGAAAAGCAATTTGTCGTGAGCGAATCTGACAAGCCCTGGATCACTCCAAAAATAAAACAGCTGATTCGCGAAAAAAACCACTGTAAGAAAGTCAAGTGGTGACGCAACGTCGTTACGATTATTAAGAAACAAAATTGTTAGCCTTTGTCGCGAGGCAAGAAAGTCCTTCGGAAAATCCCTTTTGGACCCTGAAATAAAAAAGGATCCCCGTAAATGGCACCGTCTAGTGAGGCAGATTGCTGGAAAAACAGTATCATCCAGTATCCGTATTCTGAACGATGATGGGTCACTCGTGAGTGCAAATGACGTCAACAATTACTTTACTGACATTTGTACATCCTTCCTGCCCTCACTAACACTGAAATAGAGAATCTACTGTCAATATGCCTGACGAAGGTGAAATCGAAATAGTTGAGTATCAAGTTTTCAAAGAGCTGAACAAGTTGTGTCCATCCAGTAGCTCTTTTCCTGAAGAGCTGCCTATAAGGTTAATACGAGAGTTCTCTCTTTTCCTCGCCAAGCCACTTGGACACATCATCAGCGAATGTTTCGCCCAGTCAACTTTCCCGTCGTGCTGGAAAACGCGCATTTGTGCGTGTTATACCGAAGACTAAAACACCCAAATCTTGCAACGAGTTACGACCGATATCAATCACATCTACCTTTGCAAAAGTCACCGAGTCATTCATCCTGCGTGAATTGCTAAAGCAAACGCGGGAAAACATAGACCGTTACCAGTATGGCGGCCTCAAAGGTTGCAATACCTCGATATACCTCGTGCGCCTAGTTGACATTATCTTTAAGTGGCTTGACAAGGGCAGTACCTTCATCGACCTAGCTCTCGCCGATTTCAGGAAGGCATTTGACCTGATTTGTCATCTTACGGCAGCAAAAAATATGCGAGCAATGGGCGCACAGAAGCGATCTCTTGCATTAGTGATGAGCTTCCTTCAGGACAGAATGCAGTGTGTATTTCCATTGTTTGAAGGTGACTTGATCTCATACTGGTCTAAACTTACCTGTGGAGCCCCTCAGGGTACAAGACTTGCTGGTTTCATATTTATCTCCCTCATCAACTTCCTCCTTCAGAATTTCGAAGAGCGACTCAAATTCGTCGACGATTTATCATTTGTCCTCAAATACCTCGTGAGAGAGGGTGTAATCGAACATCAGTTCAGCGAGACCCTTCTGGCATCCTTCTCTGAGGACTGTGAACGTTACAAGTTGACACTGAATGCAGATAAATCAATGATCCTCAGGTTTTGCCCCTTAAAACGTGATCTGGAATTCCCGCAAGTCCCTTTCCCTATTGTTCCATCTGCAAAAATCCTCGGAGTCACATTATCGATGGACTGCACATTCACCGAACACGTGGAGAAGGTTATCAAGGCTGGCAATGCATCACTTCAGACCCTAGTCCTGATGCGCAGGTTTGGCTGCGACACTCAAAGCCTAAAAAATGCCTATATTACGTATGTGAGACCTCTACTCGAATATGCCGTCGCTGTCTGGGGACCTTTTGTCCAGAGCACCCACTACCTTTGCGATGACCTTGAATCTTTGCAGAAACGAGCTGTTAACATAATCGTTGGTAACAGAAGTGACGACTACAACAAACTCTTGCAAGAACTGAACCTTGAATCTCTCAGCGACAGACGATTATCACTGATCATGTCCCTCGGCAAGTCACTGCTATCTTCGCCCCATCACAGACTGATCCTCCCACCTGATGCTCCTGTTAACCAAAGAACCAGATCCCAGTCGAAGCTACAACCCCCTGTCTGCAGGACCAACCGCTACAAAAACACGTTTGTCCCCTTTTTCGTTGAAGCATACAACAAGACTTAGTGTTATTTGAATTCACGTGTTAGTGTTTTTATAGTGTTATTTGTATTTTTTTTCTTCTCATATTGTTGTAAAGACGACATAAATTAGCCATGGCTACACTGTTCGATCTTAATAAACCTATGTCTATGTCTATGTCTATGTCTATATCCAAACAACTCTCACTCCATTAATTGAAGAACCCCGCCCCAGAGTGTCAGAGCTTTAGAACCTTTGAATAAAATTGCGAAACAATTGTTGGTTCTAGTTTGATGTTTTTTTTTGTTGTTGTTGGATTATCTTTATTCATTAACAGGCGACTTGACCCTTGGCTGTTTGCCATCCCTGTTTTATTTTTCAGCTGCTCTTTCCTCAACCCTCGCTATTTGCGCTAGCCTCCCGTCCCATACGGATTAGTTTTTGTTTGTTTTAAGTTTTAATATTGCTCCTTGCTTTCACTAAAAAAAAAACTTGTTTTTTTTTGTTTAATTCATTCTAAAACACGCCCTGGAAGAAATGTCATTTTTTTTTCACAAGAATTTACAACAAAACTCTATAGAAATAACTTTAATCAGAAATATCATCTGCAATTCAATAGCAACCGTCGCTTGCTATTTTCACTTGACAACGCTTACAGTCTTGTGTCGAAACTGAACTTGAGAGCCCATAAATAGAATATGTTCCTCCTAACTTTCAGTTGAAAAAAACTTGCTTTTTTATTTAATTTATTCTAAGACACGTGCTGGAAGAAATGTCATTTTTTCACAAGAATTTACAACAAAACTCTATAAAAATAACTTTAATCAGAAATATCATCTGCAATTCAATAGCAACCATTGCTTGCTATTTTCACTTGACAACGTTTACCAACTTGTGTCGAAGCTGAACTTAAGAGCCTATAAATAGAATATGTTGCTCCTTACTTTCAGTTGGAAAAAAACTTGCTTTTTTTTTATTTAATTCATTCTAAGACACGTGCTGGAAGAAATGTCATTTTTTTCACAGGAATTTACAACAAAACTCTATAGAAATAACTTTAATCAGAAATATAATCTGAAATTCAATAGCAACCGTCGCTTGCTATTTTCACTTGACAACGCTTACAGTCTTTTGTCGAAGCTGAGCTTAAGAACTCATAAAGAGAATTGGAAAATACCCTAGAAAATTTAGACAAATTTATTTTATTTACTAATAATTACAAAATAAACTAAATGTACACACAACCACCCGGGGAAGGCTCGAAAAGCCTGATGATGGACGGCTGCAGTCCTCTAATTCTCAACAAGTAACAAAAGTCATTTACAAAAAAAGGTACCAAAAACACTCTCAAATAACAAATAATACCAAAATTAATTGCCCTCTCCCAATAAATGTTTCTTAAGATGTCTTAATCAAATTAGGTCTTTAAGAACTAATTTTAAGAAATAAAAATTGCTCACCTTCGTGTCACAAGGATGACATAGAATTTGAGTTCAAGAATATGTGGTGATCGCGATGAGACCCCCGACCGAGAAAATGAGACGATGAATGTAGCGTCATAATCAGGTACGTTACGCTGCTCATGGATACTCCTAACGGCCACATTAGTCAACGTCCTTACAAGAATGTATTCAGTTTCTCCATTGGCGTCAAGAGGAGACATCCGTAAGACTTTGAAGCCGTAATTCCGTTCGTGGTCCAAAATGTAATCGTAAAGTTGGCGCGCAGCGAGCGATGGTTCGTCGAATATTAGCTTTCCTATGGTTATGAATAAATTAAACAAGTGGAAATTATAAATACACTACCCTCAACAACATTATAAATGTGAAATTTTTTTATAAATATATTAAGCTGAGAAGTTTACGGGATTTATTTTTACCTTTTTTTTTTCCATGAAAGTATTACAAAACTCAAGAACAGTTAGTGAACTTTTTAAAGTCAATGGACCGGTAACTTGCTTTGACCCTGAAGTGATTATTTTGTTTAGTATAAATACAGTTTGTTTTAATTTGGATATGTTAGTGACTCTACTGATGATGATGACCGACTCTGTCATAAACATATTTAGAGTCTTTGTTTATATTTTGGTTTCACTGTCTAATAAAAGGAACTATCCCTATTTGGAACTGTTATTGATTTCTTATTTTTGTCATTATTATAATAGCAAAATAAACAACAAAAAACAAATTTGTTTTGCTGTGCATTTTAGCTGCCAGCGATACTTTTTGTTGAATATTAGCGTTCGTAATATTATAAATATATTAAATAAGTAGAATTATAAATCACCTAAATTCAATTATATTTATGAAATTATTAATAAATATGTAAAACTGGAAAGTTTATGGGCTCTTTTTTATTATTATATAGATGACAAACAAACAAAAAACGAAATCTTTTTGCTGAGCATTTTAAATGCCAGAAAGGGTTTGTCGCATAACAGTGCGACTAAGATCATAAATTCTTCCTAAATTTAAGAGAAAAATAAACATTAAATTATAAACAAATCAATCGTACTTCATAAGATTACGTTCCTTAAATTATAAATAAACATGTCAAGCTATGAAGGTAATGGGGTATTTCTTCATTATGATGACTGTGACAAAAGGAACCCACCTGAACATGCTCAGGGTTGAATCAAGATCTTGTGGTTCACCTTAGCTAAAAATAATTTTATTAGTTTAGTTGATAATTTCGGACACCACAATGTCTTTCCATGACGATAAATAAATAAAAAGTTCAAATAGGGATCAAATCGTTTTAATAGACAGTGATTTTCAAAAACAGTGATAAAATTTCATAAAAATACTAGATATTGCGGTCACACATGCAGTGACCGTCATCATTAGTAAAACGGTTTTACTACTGATAACGGCCACTTCATATGTGACCGAAATATCTAGTATTTTTCTGAAATTTTATCACTGTTTTTGAAAATCACTGTCTATTAAATGGATTTGATCCCTATTTGAACTTTTATTTATTTAGTTTAGTCATCTAAACAGATTTAAGTGTTATTGAAATTCAGAAATATGTACGTGAGGGACGTCTTAAAATATACAACATAATACTGGGGGCTACTTACCTCTGAAGTTAACCGTTTCTTTCATTGCATGTTTACTTAAAATTATTTTAGTTTACAGAATTATTTAATAGCTTACTCCAAAATTTAAGCAAACTAAACACTTTCCCCCAAAAAAGTTTTTGCAGTAAAAAAAAAAGAGGTACGAATACATTCATTGAGTCTTGAGAAGCCTAGACCCTAGGCTATAGTAGCTCCTGGGTAATATGAGCGTGTTGCTGAATAGCTTGATGGCATTTTGGTAGTATATATCCCAAAATAGTGCCTATTTTTAACACAGGTAATGTTGGGGGTAAAACAGGGTCTTACTTCTTTTATGAAACTATTACGCCCCTGCAAATACACCCAGTCAAAAATCAAGACCCAATAAAAGGGTTCTTAACCCCGTCTCACTTCAACTTAATAAGGCTTATACGGATTTTTAACGTTATGGAACTTATACATACATTTCTGAGGGCAAACCTCACTTTGTTTTAATTCATGCAATATTGGTTCTCCATTAGAAGTTATCATAGTGATCATAGTATGGTATTGAAGTGAAAAAAAAAGAGCGTTGTTCAGCTTTAGCGTTATTAGTACTATTCGCCGTATTCACATTATTATCCTAAAGTGAAGGACCCTTATTACCGTTATTTTCAAGTAAGACAAGCCAAAGCACCATATTCACATCTGGCTTTAGAGATGCAATATAAAATTCTTATCAAATAGTTGGTGGTAATGAATGGTAAAATTTTAATAGCGATAAATACATGAAAGAAATTTGACTTTAATGCTGACTCCAAATGAGCAAGAATCACTAATTTTAAATTTACCAATAAAATTTTATTAGCAAGAGGAATTTGCATACTTCTGAAATAAGAGAAATTTCCCCAAAGATTTGGTGAAAATTACTCGATTCAAATCATGTCTAAGAGACCTAGATCAGTGGTTTCAAGTCAATAGCTGCAAATATACAAAATTTGTTCTTTTCTTAAGAAGGGGGTCAAACGTGCGTTTTTTTTTCAGGGGCAGACGCTTCGATCAAGTCATTCGTAGAAAATTAGGAAAGATATGATTCGTACAAATGTTTAAAGTTTTAGCACCCTTTTTAAGCAAAAACTGGCAAAAGGTTTCAGCAAAGCACCAGTAAAAAATTAGCGTAAGGAGTGGAGTGTTGAGGGGGAAGAGTAACGCCCTCAAATACAAAAAAAATCCGTACATCTTGAGCTTTAATGTCACTCGATATTTTCCAGCTAAATTTCTTTTTTCAAATTTAATCTCAGAAGGGTTCGGTGCTAATCCAATGTAACTTAAACTTAAGAATTTAATATCGGGCCATTTCCTGTATTGGAATTTAAGAGACGAACGAGATAATATCACAGCAACTTACAACTTTATTCTATAAAACAATAATTTTGGCCGGAATAAATATAAGCAACAATTTTAGCCATTGTAGTTTACAATGTTACTTTCGAGGTGAATAGAATTGTTACAGAATTGTTACAAATAATTGTTACACAAAAAATGAACAATCAGGCTCCAAAATTTACCAAGTCGAAAAAGGCACTTAGTCTGATAAATGAAAAGAAGAACCGTCGCACTTAAGCAACTTGTGAAACAAATACAAATTATGCGAAGAGCAATCAATTAAGAAGGGTTAAATCGATGCCATGAAAAATAGTATTTTACTGTATTAGATGATCGATTCCTTTCAGGAATATACGACATTATTATTGTCAGGACGGTGTTTGACTCTAGACGATTATTATTTTCAGGATGATTTTCACGACCATATTAGAAGATGTTATTATTTTCAGGAATAACTTAGTTTCAAAATTCATAATTGAGAAATGTTTCAATGTCTCTGGTGGTTAGCATGTCTTCTTTTTTCCTTTTCATTTTTTACTGCTTATTTAGTTTACATTTTTTAGTTCACTTTTTATTAGGATTAGCCAACTTGTCTGTCAAGAACAAAATTATTTGCTTGCATAAACTAGATTCCTTGCAAAGTTTGGTCCTTAGTTTTGGTTCTTTTGTTGTGGGTGTTCTCGGGCTGGGGTGGCCTCCTCTGTTATCTCCTACCTTGTATGTTTTTTTTATTGATATCCTTTATTTGTTATTTCGGCATTTTCTTATCTCTGTTTATGGACGACACATCGAGCCCTGTTCCCCGTCAACCAGTTTGGAAAATTATTTATCATGTATTTTGTCAATAAAAGATCTTGTCTTGTCTTGTCTAGTTCATTTTTCAGAAGGATTAGCCAACATTTTTAAGTTCATTTTTCATTAGTATTAGCCAACTTGTCTGTCAAGAACAAAATTATTTACCAGCATAAACTAGATTCCTTGCAAAGTTTGGTCCTTTGTTATAGTACAAAGGATATAGTCCTTTGTTATAGTATTTTTCACAAGGATTAGCCACCATTTTTTAAGTTCATTTTTTCATTAGTATTAGTCAACTTGTCTGTCAAGAACAAAATTATTTACCAGCATAAACTAGATTCCTTGCAAAGTTTGGTCCTTTGTTATAGTACAAAGGATATAGTCCTTTGTTATAGTATTTTTCACAAGGATTAGCCAACATTTTTAAGTTCATTTTTCATTAGTATTAGCCAACTTGTCTGTCAAGAACAAAATTATTTACCAGCATAAACTAAATACCTTGCAAAGTTTGGTCCTTTGTTATAGTACAAAGGATATGGTCCTTTGTTATAGTATTTTTCACAAGGATTAGCCAACATTTTTAAGTTCATTTTTCATTAGTATTAGCCAACTTGTCTGTCAAGAACAAAATTATTTACCTGCATAAACTAGATTCCTTGCAAAGTTTGGTCCTTTGTTATAGTACTTTGTGAAGTCGTCCAAAAAGCTTATGAGATGATATCCCTGTTTGATGGGTGACTGTTTTCCGTTGGCATACATTTGAACACATCGTAGATGATAATCGTACGCAAAAGAATGAACATGAAGCAATACCTTTATCTGATCACATTCATCAGCAAACTTTTGAAAAACCTGAAAGACACGTTTTATCACATGTGTTTCACATTATCTCATCATTAGGGTACACTACTAGCGGTTCAAGGTTATAATCTATCTTTCTCTATTTCTCTCTCTCTCTCTCTCGCCCCTATGTCCATTCCCCTCTTCTCTCTCTATCGTCCTTCTTCCATGTACCCTGTCTCTCTCGTGAAAGACTGCATTATCATTTTTACCTCATCAAAAAAAAAAAAAAAAAAAAAAAAAAAAAAAAAAAAAATCAGAAACCTTTTGTAAAAAAAAATTAAAAATAAATCAAAAGTGTATGTTACATCGCAGAGGTTTTCTCCCATATAGCTCAATCTGTCACACATATGGCACTTTTTTGGCTGTATTTGCTTGAGGTATCCCACTCTCTTCACCTATCTGCCTCTCCCTCTCTCGCTAAACAATAGAGCGGTACTTTTGATTGCATCACACACTCTTGAAAAATCTTAAAAATATTGACACGTTACAGCTCATATGTTTCCCAAAGATGACATATTTAAAAAACATAATTTTGAGATGTCGTCGGGTATGACAGACTGGTAAGTATAAAAAAGAAAAAAAGGAAACAAAATTGAGATAATAACAATTAATTTAAAAACATTAAAAAAATATATCTAAAGAAAATTAAACAGCGACATTAAAACCTATTACGAACAGAGATAAAATCAAGTATTAAGCGAAACATAAAGCGAACATGAAACACATTTGTATATCAACTTAAAACGACCAGGAATTACCAGATATAAAAGCGGGGCAACCTCCCTTCTAAGCCTTCTAAAATCTAGAATGTACAAGTCCTATAAGTATAGCTTCTATAGCAAGATTCCCAAAAAAAAACAGGATAAAAAACTCCTTTTTGCAACAAAACTGCACGACCACGGTGGACCATAACTGGCAAGCAATAGATTAAAATATATCTGCTGGTTAAAATCAAATTCCTAAACATTGTTTGGTAATAATACTAATAATTTTATTTCAACCCTTTATACAAATACTCGCTTATTTTAAAAACGGATAGAAAGCTCATCCATTTTCTCGCTTATTTCAAAAACGGACAGAAAGCTCATCCATTTTTTCGCTTATTTCAAAAACAGATAGAAAGCTCATCCATTTTCTCGCTTATTTCAAAGATACGGTATTTTTGCGAAACACACGAGTTTCAAAACCATATGGGAATTCCCAATAAATATTTACAGTAACGGAAAAAATTTGAACGGATTATTTGCGCTCAGATTTGTTAAACGAATTCCACACAGGGGTAAAAAAAAAATGGGGGGCGCGAACATGGCATTATATAAACGGCCAAGTATTATTTTATCAACTGACCATTAGTTCTTGCTAACGTACCGTAAGTCTTACATAGTTTTTCTTTAAGAGCTACAATAACTAAAATTTTAGTTGCTTTAATGGAATTCCCATATTGAAGTCCGAGGTACTCAAACATAAATCTTTGGACAACTTTCTCCCCACGTACGTTAAGAGCACGGATTGGAAGTGTTTCATCATTCAAAACGACGAATTCAGACTTAGACGGTTCTATGTTAACCCAATATCACCAAGAGCAGACGACCCTGGATGAACAGCTCCTATTAGAGATTCTAAATTATCATTTGTTAAAAGTAGGTCATCTGCGTAGGACAGATAACCTGGCATCAATACCCTCTTCTATCAAAAACCCTTGAATCGGTCTAGTCGCAGAACGCAATGCATTATTAAATATTACGGGGCTGATGACTGAACTCTGTTTAACACCTCTGCGTATTTCTATTGATTCAGACAGCTGTCTTCCAGACCAAATTCTTACTTGGAACTTTCCATACCCCTGTCACAGACATTTCCTACATCCGCTCACCCGTCACTACCGGGCACAGTATGTTTTTCAATAGCTTTGCTACTTGTACTTTGTACTTGTTGCATGTTCAAGCTGCATCCAGGCTCATCGTGGCACCCAGCAGACGACGACATTTTTCCTTCCAGAGATTTCGCTCGAGGGTCGCAGGTTCCATAATTTCAAGTTAGTGACGATCCCAGCGTCACCCAAATTTTCGGGAACCCTCAATAGGCTCTAGATCAGCCTTGACTGTCGCAAGCCATGTTCTGTCCTCCTGCTTTCTTCTTCCATAATGGTAGTGGAAGGCATTTGAGGCATTTTTTGGTAATATGCTCGTTTGATCTCCACATGGTGTGGCCAAACCACCTCAGACGTCTCATTTTTACAACATCAGAGACAAGTGTGGCGATCCCCACCTCTTCTCCTGACCTCTCTTCGTTCGAGACTCTGTCTCAGAGGCGAATGCGTAGTAAATACTACAGGCATTTGTGATGGAATACGTCAAGTCTGACGCTTCCGCTGCTTTCAGTGACCAAGTTTCACACCCATAGAGAAGAACAGAGAGTACCATGGCTTCGTAGACTCGGAGCTTTGTGCGTAGAGAGGTTTCACTACAGGTTCCAAAGCGAGTTCTTTAGCTACAGAAAGACTTTCCATGCTGAGGATGTGCGATACCGGATCTTCTCTGATGATTCCCCAGTTGCATTTATCATTGAGCCAAGGTATTTAAACGACTGAACGTCCTCGATTTGACTACCATTTAGGGGCAGAGGGGTGTCATCCATCCCAGCTGTCCGCATCGTTTTCGTCTTCGGTAGACTTATTTGGAGGTCAGTCAAAAGTGCTCTGCTTGCTACTTCATTAATCATGGCCTGGGCATCTGTAACAGATTCAGCAAGTATATCAACATCATCAGCGTAGTCAATCCAATCACGATTATATCTTTTCGGGGGGTCCTGTCAATGACTGTCTGAATTTTGCTGTAAAACTGATCTTTTAGGTTTTATGCGTATCTCTGGTTGGGGCGTATACGCTAAGGACGGTCATGTTGTTATTTCAGCCTTTAAATCTCGCCCATAGAATCCTGCTAGATACTGCCTCATATTCGAGGAGCCCAGTGGCCGCTTTTGGGGACAATATGAGATCTACTCCTGCTACACCGGAGCCATCAGTTGTCCTGAGTTTTAAAATATGTACCTTCTTCCCAGACGGTGCTTCTAGGTTAGAGATGTCATGCCCATTCAGCCTCGTCTCAGAGACGCACAGAATGTCAAGGTTATAAATAGGAAATTCTTCGGCTATAAAAGCTTGTGTCAGCGGGCACGTTTTTATCGAGCATAGGTTCCAGCAGCCAAATTTTAGGCCTTGTCTTCATGATATGATGGTAGCTAGCCCACTTTACGACGAGAACACAAGTCTCGTCGCATCGCATCAAACCGGGGGATGCCGTACCCAAACTTTTACTATGCTTCATATTCATCATCACATATTTAGCTAGCCCACTTTTCGACGAGGGCGCACGTCTCGTTACATCGCATAAAACCGTGGATGTCGTAGCCAAACTTTTATTCTGTATCACATTCATCATCTTTGTTCGACGTTTCTTGGGGATAAAATTCACCACAAGGTCCCCAGTCTTGCGGTCACCCAGAGGGCGATAGCCATCACCTTGCTTGGCATGAAGCTCAGTGATGTTTACACCCTTTCACCACTTTGAGGCGCGCTGATGGATTTCCTATGCTGCCAAGGGACGGAGGGTCGAGCCTCATTGTCTGGAGCTCCACCATCGCCATGGAAATTCCCAGGCTTAGCCAGCCCTTTGTTCTCACCTAGAGTCAACAATAGGCTTCAGGAAACATAGCTTTGCTAATACTGAACAAAAAGTGGTCTATATGAAGCAGAATCTTTAAGGTATTTTCCTTTCTTATGAATACAAGTGACGACCCCCTGGCATGAACCTTGCGGAACATACTGTTACGAAACAATTGCCTGAAACAATAAAGCTATGTGACGTATCAGTTTTGAGGTATCATATTTCATCTATTACGGCTGGATACCATCTGCCCCAGGTGATTTTCCTAGAGGAAGAAGCCGAATAAAAGATTCAACACAAGAGTGTAATGGTGAGCCAGTTTCTATAATGGTTCAGATGATCAGAAAGGTACACCAGAGTCCCCCAGAAATTAAATTCTAGTAGTGAAAGGTCAGAGGCAAAAATTGAAGAAAAGTGTTGAAACCATCTATTTATTTCAATACTATCAGGTGGTTACGAAGCAGAATGGGTAAGTTTATACACTTCACGCCATAAATGATGAGGATTATTTTTTATATCATGCCATAGCTCCTTTGCCAAGATTTCACCATCTTCTGATACTGGCTTTTACTCAACTTCATAATTTAATTCTTGTAAGATTGTTTAACGTTATTGTTCTGCAGCATATATAGTACGTCACGCCGTTTTGAAGATTTTTTTTTCGCACATATATTATGTAAATTAGATGGTGCTATTATTTCAAATTATTACCTTCGGCTCCCACATTGGACGCGAAACTCGTTTGTGTTTATTCGTTATAGTATAACTGATTCAAGTACTGTCGTTTCAACAAGTATTGTGAATTTTAATGATTAATTTGTCGCACAACTGGAGCCATATCTTCCAGTGTTAAGATAATGGGCACATTAGAAGGTAAATATTTATGTTTATGCTTGTTCGCTTAGAAGCCTTTTTTTATATTTCTGGTTTCTTTTGTATATTTGCTTCTCTCGTATTTTGCGAAGTGTTTAATTGTTGTCTTTCTTGTTTTAATATTTTGTTTTCTTTTACTGCTCCGTCTTCTTGCTTTTGTATGCCGGGTTTTCAAATAAATACATAAATTTTGAAGACCCATCCTGATCTTGGTCTTTCACACTTAATCCAAATTTGTTTCCAAAAATACATATTGAGACTTTCCATCTCTCAAAGCAGGAAAATCTGACCAGTCTTTTTTACGGGTATGTAGCTTTATTTTTTGAGACGAAAGTGCAACAAACGCAGCCATTTTCATACTATGTACTAAATCCACAAATTAACAGTACAAATCGAGAAGCTGGTCAGATTTTTCTCGTGAAAGCAGATGAAACGGAGCCCTTATGTTATCTAAATATGAATCAAGAAGCATCTGATAAGTAAAAGTATCAGTATGACTCCACATTTGTGTACCGGGAGTAAAACACGATGTATTTAAAATACCAAAATAAAGTTCCTTTCTAAAGATAATTCCGATTTCTTATAATTAAGCTAAATCTAGTTGCAAAAATTAAAAGTCCGTAATCAGCGAAAAGAGAAATTGCATTTCTAGCTTCAGTCAGACAACGGCGCTAGTCGTTCGAATTTCGCTAAGATAATTAGTAGCAAAAACAAAATGCTAAGCACGATATTTCTAAGGAAGTTTAAATGGCAAAAAACTGTGTGAACTCCTGAATCATCTGAAAAATCTTAAAGAGATTATTGGACGAAGATTTGCGTCCTTGGGTCGCTTGAGCCAATGGCAGGCAGTCCCTAGAGCGCAGGACGAAAGAACTGCGTTTGGGAGTGGGGTAAATGTGTTTTTTAATTTCAATACGTATTCAGACTTAAGACGATTAGTACCGCAAATAATCTCGGTCACCATTTATTTGTCTTTGAAGTGACCCGTTGCTGTACAACTAAGCATGTAAGTTCAATAAATCCATTGTCCTTTCTTATCTCTGTTTATTCCATTTTATATGTCTGTATCTAGCCTATATAGCTAATTAGTTCGCCATATCGTGTGCCAAGAAAAACTTCAATGGTACAAATGGCGCGTGTCGGAAATTGGAGGAAAACTGCGAACTAGTTAGGCCATTTAAACTTTGTAATTCAAATTTGATTTTCGGAGGGATACAGACATATAAGAAAATTGATTAGGCCTATAACCGCTAAGCTACTACAGAGAAACCCTTTAGAATATCTCATAGGAGATAATAGAGTCCCCCAAAATAGGTTAAGTAAAATTTTAAGTTGATATAAACGCAAAAAAAAAGATGGAAGAAATCAGTGAGTTATTAATAGTGCAAAAGTTAGTCGCCAAAAATATAGAGATTGCAAAATCTATCCCGGAATACAATGGTCAATCAGATATTGACGAATTTAATATCCAATTGACCCAGTTTGTACAATTAACAAAAACAGACGTTGGAGCATTAAAAGACATGCTGCTTCTACGATTAAGAGGCCAGGCCCTAACCTTTCTAAAACAGGTCGAACATACCATAGGAAATAACGCCAACTTGCCAATAAATACGGTTGATGACTTGTTAAAAGCATTCAAAGAGAGATTTATAGAAACCAGTTCAATAAATAAATTAAAACATGGAGTAGTGAACTTTGATTTTTCACAAAATATAAGGGAATATCTAGATAATATACGCATTTCTGTAGAAGCAAAATACGGAAGTGGTTCTGGGCAACTGTATGAAAAAGTCATACTAAATACCTTTTTGCAAGGGCTACCCCCAAAAACTATATAGAGTAGTAATATCCAAGAATATTCAGACGTTGGATCTTGCAGTCCAAGAGGTAGAACGATTAATCGAAGTTGATAAAATGGTTGCTAATCATAGTAATGCAAAAATAAATAAATAGCTTAGGCGACTCAAACGCGAACCCAATCTTCAAGGGCGATCAAGCATCCCCCAATTTCTTTTCAAGGGATAACTCCCCAGTAGCACAAAGAAACAAAACGCCAGAACCCGCTAGGCAGAAAACAGTACGTTTTTCAGCCCATTAACCCTACAATAATAAGGTGCTATAACTGCAATCGTGTTGGCCACATAGCAAGAGAGTGCCACTACGTCACCAATCCCATACCAAGAAATGCTGTCGGTAATACGCAAAATTACGGTAACCATTTGTTCAGAAGAACAAATTTTAGCACCGGTCGTGCAATAGGCTATAGCCAGGGGGGATTGCGCCAATCAGTACCTTATAATGCGTACCAACCAAATTTGTATAGCCCTTTCCCCAACAGGCAAATTAATTACCGGTTTGAAAACCCAAATACTCGCCAAGGTCAATATAATGCGAGAATGCAATATAGAAATCATGAAAAATTTGCCGATGAGAAATGAAAATTTTACAAGCCAACGGCACTGGCAGTCAACGCCAGCAAATGGCACTGACACGAGACATCCACGCTACCATAATAATACATGGCAAAGACAGGCAGACGTAAATCATTTAAATATGCCTACGGAACCTAATACGTCTGAATATCTATTACAGGCACCGACAAATGAAATAAATTCTCAGGGAAACGCTTCAGGCCCCTCAGAAACATAAGTTGGACCCCGAGGGTGCCAGGGATATTTAATAGGTCCAAAACAATACTAGTGCCTTCTTGTAGTGATATTATTAACAAGTTACCTATATTTAATGATTTTTGTGTAGAAAACGTTTACTTTACGGCCTTAGTTGACAGTGGTGCTACTGTAAATATCATAAACTCTTGCGTATTTAATACGTTGCCTCTGCACATTAGGCGACAAAAGAACCCTAATAATCCCAATTTAACAAGTGTTACAGGCCATAAATTAAATGCAAAAGGGTCAATTTGCCTAAACGTAAAAAGAGACAACAGAACCTTCATGACAAATTTTATTATATGCGATAATCTCCCATATGATGCTATTATAGGGGCAAATTTTCTAAGGTCTAATAGAATACTATTAGACGTAGCCAACGAGAGGTTGGTCTACCCAGCTAAGGTGGAGGAAAAAGTTTCTACCTTAAGAAATCGTAACAGAGGTTACGAAGATAACATAACAGTAAACAAAATTTCTAATGGTATAATGTCGAAGTATTTTGAACCTCATGTCTCGCAAAGACAGGGCATAATTGGAAATTTATTCAATTATCCTGAAAGATATCGCAGAAATGAAGTAAATTTAAATAATAACAGCATTGAATCTGCGAAAGTAAAAATAGGAGATATGCGACAGTACAGATCAAATGAAATTAAGAAAATAGTGGAATTGTGGAAAAACATAGTAAAACCCAACGTGACGCCACAAGATGCCGCAATGGCGCAGCATAGCGCCAGTATGAATCTAATAAACAATGAAAATGAAGAGAAATATTACGATTTGCGATAAGGAAAACAAAAATCCCTCCCAAAACGATGCAAAAAAATCCAAATATCACAAATGATCGAGCCAATAATTAGCAAATCAGAAATATGGTTTGCGACACCGTCTGAAATACCCGAAAATCTGTCATGCGAGGAACAGATTATATCTTATGACCAAGGGGAAGGTTTTATTTGGGTAACCAATAACCATGAAAACGATACAATTACAATTAAAAAGGGGACTTGTTTAGTCCAAATCGAGGTTTTAACGGAAAATGATTTAAATACATGGGAAAATTCTAAAAGAAACCTAGTTAACGGTATTAAAACTTCAAATAACGAATATCCTTTGACTAAATCGCAATTTTTAAACAAATTTAAAATGGATCATATTACGGATATGGAACTTAAGAAAAAATTATGCGAATTATTATGGAATTTTAAGGATGTATTTTCTGCATCTGAAAATGATATCGGTCTGATTCCATTTTATCAGCATTCAATTTTAACGACGACTGGTAATCCCGTAGCAAAACAGCCATATCGTGTGCCATATAAGCACAAAGAGTGGTTAAAAAATAAAATCCATGAATTAGAAAGGAACGAGATTATACGCCCAAGTATAAGCCCGTATAGCGCACCAGTGATCCTAGTACCAAAAAAGAATGGAGATTTTAGGCTCGTTGTAATTATAGGGCTCTCAACAAACAAGTAGTTAGCGATAAATTTCCTCTACCAAGAATAGACGAAATTCTTGACTCAATTTCAAGCAAAAACAAAATTTTTACTTCTTTGGACCTTACCCAAGGCTACCACCAAGTGAAAATAGCCGAAAAGGATGTCCATAAAACTGCATTTTCAGCATCCGAATATGGATCTTATGAATACTTGAGAGTACCATTTGGGCTTAAAACAAGTTCAAGCGCGTTATGTAGACCCCTATTGCACCTGTTGAGAGGATTAAGGAATATAATTCATTTTGTTGATGATATTATATGCGTGGGGGAAAACACTGAGCAACACTTGGCAACTTTAGCTAAGGTGTTCGAGAAGTTCAGGCAAGGCAATTTAAAATGCCGGCCTGAGAAAGTAAATTTATTTCAATCCAAAATTAAATTTTTAGGAGTAGTAGTGACCCAGGGAGAGATATCCCCAGACCCTGATAAAATAAGATGTGTTGAAAACCTCAAGCCCCCCAGAACTATGAAAGAATTAAGGGGAATTTTAGGACTTACTGGCTACTTTAGAAAATTCGTGCGCAATTATGCCCAAATTGCGAAACCCCTCACGGAATTAACGAAAGGAAACTCCCATAATGTTACCTGGTCCCAGGAAGCTCAAACTTCCCTAGACCAACTCAAAAAGGCGCTCACTTCTGAACCAATTTTATCACTCCCTGATTTCGAAAACGGAAAATTCATCGTTACCACTGATGCTAGCTCAAAGGGCATAGGCGCTATCCTTTCGCAAACAATCCCAGTAGAAAACCCTAACCCTCTACAGGGAACACCTAAACAAATAGAAAAAGTTATATGCTATTCAAGTAAAACTTTATCAAAAGGCGAAAGTAGTTATTCCGCCACAAACTTAGAATTACTATCTATTATCTACCACTTGGACAAATTTAGACATTATTTAATTGGTAGAAAGTTTATATTACGATCAGACCATAAAAGCTTGCAGTACCTGCGCACATTTAAAAATCCCACGGGCATTCTAGCTAGATGGATTATGAAAATCCAAGACCTAGATTATGAATTTGAACATTTAAAGGGAAAACAAAACGCAGCTTGCGACTTTTTGAGTAGATATCCAGAAAATGATCCGTCGGAAACTGAAGAAAATGAAGTTAATGCTATCAATGCTAAAAGCAAACATGGATGTAAGAAAAACAAAGTCAAAGACGCAGTAAAAGAAAATAAGATTAACTATTGTCCCTTATCTTTGGAAAATATAAAAAGAAAGCAAAAAAAGGACGAAATGTGCGTAGCACTAATTAATTATTTTGTGAATGATGAGGCGTTACCGGATAAATTCAAAACTCTTAGAAAAGAGATAGATAATTTTTACTACGACCTTGATGAAGAAATACTGTGTAGGATTGTGACTGCTGAGACAAATAGAAACCAAACCTCGATAATACCTGTATTACCACAAAGCTTGATAGGGCCTGCATTTGAATATTTTCATTCGGACACAGGTGGACATCTAGGAGTTATGAAAACGTTCCATAAGCTAAAACAATACTTTTACGTACAATCGGCACTAACAAAACTTAAAGAATTTGTAAGCACATGCGAAGCATGTAATTTGAGAAAAATCCCCCCAGCTTATCCAAATCCCCCAATGGGAAGGGTCCCAGTAGCAAAGTACCCCTTCGATATTATCTCATTTGACCTATTCGGGACAAGTGGAGGTTTACCTGTTTCTAGCAGAGGCCATACTTGTATTCTTTCGGTTGTAGATCATTTTTCCGGATTTACTTTTGCAAAAGCATTAAAAATCAAGGTGCTTATGCCACAAGTAAGGCATTAGCAAAATTATTTTTACAATTTGGCATTCCTAATAAAATTTTGAGCGACAACGGGAGCAATTTTGTGGCAAAAGTAACAAAAGATTTAATGAGTTTCCTTAATATAGAGAAAATGGTGACAGCGCCGTACCATCCACAAGCTAATGGCAAAATAGAAAACAGACATAAAATATTTTCGAACGTTCTAAGTATTTATGCAAAGGACAATAGGAGCGACTGGGATAAATTCTTACCTTACTTAACTAACGTAATCAACACTGCTTATTCCGAAGCAACCAAAGACAATCCATTTTATTTACTTTTTGGTCGTGATTTTAGAATCCCGTATGATGAGGTTTATTGAGTCTCGGCAATATTATAACGACTCAGAAGATTATAAACAAGAATTCATAAATAGGATGAGGAAAACTTATAAAATAGTTAGGCAAGAGTTGGAAAAATGTAAAATAAACCAAGAACTAAGAAACCAACCCAAAGTTAAGGGAAATATAGATTTCAAAGTAGGAGACTTCGTTTACTTAAAGAACGAGGCGAAAACGGAAGGAAAAAAACTTTCCAACAAATATTCTGGGCCGTACAGAATAGTCAAAAAGTACGATAATGAATATACCTTTAAAATGGAGAACCCCGATAGTGGAAAAACTTACAAGGCGCATGTTAGCCGAATAAAAAGAGCAAAATTTCCAGAGAGATGGATGTCACATCCCTCTTCTACTGATTCGTCAGATTCGGAAAATGAGCCCCCTAGGTCAAGACTGGCAGAGCTAAAACCCTTTAATTTCAAACAAGATTATTTTGAAAATGACAGTGATGAACAAAACTTTGAAGAATTTTTAGCAATGGAAAATCTAGTTGTTCCTAAGAAAAAATCCCTAATACCAGGATTTTTTCCTGAAATAAAAACGCCAAGAAGTCCAAAAAGTTATTCATCGGCAAACGCAGGAGATTTAGATTATACAATATCTCCAAAAACCCAATTCTTCCCCGATAGAATTTCGACACCATGTCCCCCCAAAAGATTTCCAGACGATATGGTTTCCCCTGCTACACCAATAGAAAGGCCCCTGTCTTTACAGAAGAATTAAACAGAGCTGTAGAAACCCCCGGTATTACTGTAAAGAAAACTCCTCCCAAAGATTTAACTAAAACAAACCTGCGAGAAGCTATGGATTTAATAAATTTTCCCATAAAAACGAGTCAAAGTATATTGCCCGGGAATAAAACTCCAAAGGATGACCAGCAAGGTCAATATCATGATATAACTGTGTCCAAGGTCAAACCTAAACACGACTGGACGTGGACTTCACGGAGGGAATCCCTATTGCAAAGAATTCCCCATCCCCCTGAAGACATGGCCTTCAAACAATGGAGGAACCCCGCAAAAACTATTGATTCCTCCCAAAGCTCTCAAGAATCTTTCAAATCCCCCGAGTTGAGAACTCAAGGCGAGGACTTGGGGAATAAACCTTCTACTTCCAGGGGAGTAGAAATTTACGAAGGAATGGCAGGTGATACCACAAAAAGTGCCACCTCTAAAAGTTCCAATCCGGATTCGTCAGAAACTAGTTCCGAAGAGTCTGATGGTGAATCAGGCCAAATAGTAGCTAAAGAAATAGGGAAATCAAGGCCGACCTCAGCAGCCGCACACGGGAAACAAACGAAATTAAAAGGGCAAGAATTTTTGAAAAAACAATACAAAAAGTTTGACCTTATTTCGCTAGACAAACCGAAAGGGAAAAAACCACAAGAAACAGAGGAGAAAATAACGACGCAGTCAGGTAGAACGGTTAAAAAACCTGACAGATGGAAATATCCCTAACTAATGTTAGAAATTTCACAGATATGAATTTAACACCATAATAAATTCAAAAGTGTACAAGTAAAGTTAACCAAGTCAATATTAATGAAAAAAAATAAAATAAAATAATACGAGTAATGTCAAAACGTTGACGATCACAGAAAATAACCAAAGGTAGGAAGCTAGTGGTCTACTGAAAACGACAACTCGCGTTGGACCACGTCTTGTGGGAAGCCCGGGGAGGAACTCAAGGCCCATGATTGTTTTTTGTAATTTTTTTTGTGTAAACGATCGTAGGAAGGAATATTTCTCAGTCCTTCAAGTGTAAGAAATTAGTATTCTTATGCCAATCAGGGCCAGTCAAAGCAATACTTAAAGGTTGAATAGAAACTTCAGTGAGCTAGTTTTCGTTTTTGGATCTGAATGCTTTGAAAGAGAAACAGAGAGTTTACTTTCTTATAGCTCCGAGGCGAAAAAAAAAAAGAAAAAAAAAAAGAAAAGCTTTTTAATTTCATTATATTATATCAATGACGTATGCTGTCCTACAGCTCTGTGTTAAACATTACTTCCAAAGAGAAACAGAGACATTAATGTCTTTAGCTCCTTGGCGAAAAAAAAAAAATTTAATTTCATTAGTTTATATCTATGACGTATACAATAACAGAGAGATCACTGTTCTATAGTTCTGTGACAAAAATGTTCTTTAATTTCATTGGTTTATCTATGACATATCTTGAGCTCTAATTTCTGTGACATATTTTCGCAAGTCAGTCACGTTATATCTTACCTATGCTAAATCAGGTTCCCCTCAGATTTTCTATGAAAAATCGACCCATGTCCTAACCAAGATGGATATTATCAAAAAAAACAACAAGAAATTATCAGTACAGAAGCGTCTAATTATACGAAATATTTTATCTTAGTGCAGATTATAATTATTTTAGGCCTACCAGTGTAATTACGTGCTGCACGCTTGCTTATTCATGTGTTTCTTACTCGAGAAATATAATGTTTCTTACTCGAGTAATATATGTACTAATAGCAAACTAGTGGTAACTATAACCAAACAACCTATTGGTACGTTTATATGTAGAATTTCACGGCGGATGTGAAATTATATCTCAATATAATATGTAAAATTTTAAAACCATCTAATCAGTTAAGATATATGGATTGAAACCCTGTGTATGTCCAATGGCGACTAAGTAAAACCCACAAGGAATTCCCTATTAATGTGAAGGTGTTTCTCGCTTAACGGATTCTAATAAGACTTTAATATAATATTTATTTATTTAGTGCTGAAGGATTTGCTCAAACAATAGCCTTCTAAAAAGATATTGATGTCAGTTCTTCATTATGCTTATATTCTTTGCCAAGCATCAACTGGAATCTACGCGGACAAGCTTGGAAATCCTGCATCTAATGACCTTATTCGAAAGGCGAATACGAGGCACCAATGTTGACTTGCAATTACGGAAAAATCCTGAGACTAAGAACCTCGGCATTTCAGCCGTTTAAACCCGGAGCCCCATAAGAACGTCTAAGCCAAGAAATAGGGAAGACATCAGAAAACTAGTGGGTATAGAGGTCTCCACTAGTCCTTGTTATGTCTTGTTCCCTCATTGTAGTATCGTTTGCGTAAAACCGTGTGGTTATGACGCTGCAACATGCGTTTCTTATACAACGCGGACTTGCGTGAACAATGCAGGCATGAAAAAATATTGTAAAAACAGACCTCAAACTTAATAATGTAGGGTAAATTATGTCTATTTAATATCGATATTTTCGTTATCAAAACAAATTTGAAGAAATTTCTGTTTTGGATTTTCATTGTGAGTACTAATATTAGTGTATCTATTTAATTCTGTCTCATAGCTAAGAAATTATAACCCAATTAATGCGTGAATTATTGTATGTGTATTTACTTAAAAGAACATGTGATTCTGCCGCGTTGTTTTTATTACAGGAAAGTAAATGGACACTTTGGTCATCGAGTATTACAGTAAGCTGCCCAGTACAGATACGACCCAGTAACATCTATTTTCATCATATCTCAACCAACGAAGAGTACTCACCATAACTCCAGGCAACTTTCATCCCAGCTTCGTCTACGAAAACAACAGTTACCTTCGATCGTCGTTTCTTCGACTATGAACCATATTATGTATCAGGTAACACTATATTTGAACCTCAGTATCAAGTGCTTTAACGAACTATATAATCGCATAAACGCTGAGAAACCCATCGGCCAATACAAGATATAAATACGTAGATATCGCTGTTGATACTCACTATGGACCCCATAATAATTTGACAGTATAGTGATGATATTTGAAGCTAAACGATATTAAACAATATTTAAAGTTAAATGATACTTAAAGACATTTGAAGATATTTGAAGATGAAATTAAAGACAATTTGAAGTTTAATTCTGAGAACTCCATCGATCAGCACATGATAAACGATATTCGAAGTTAAAAGATGCTTAAAGACATTTGAAGATATCTGAAGACAAATTAAAGACAATTTGAAGTTTAATTCTGAGAACTCCATCAATCAGCACATGATAAACGATATTTGAAGTTAAATGACACTTAAAGACATTTGAGGATATTTGAAGCAGAAATTAAAGACAATTTGAACTTTAACTCTGAGAACACCATCGAGCAGTACAAGATAAACGATATTTAACGATATTTGAAGTTAGATGATAGTTGAAGAGGTTCGAAGTTGAATTTAAAGACAATATATTAAGAAAGTCACTATAATATGACGGCAACCCGTTTCAAAAGGCACAAACGAACAATTTTACTGGAGAATACATTCTCTATGTGCCTCAAAAATCCTAAAAATGATATGCTAAGAAGAAAAAACACCAACACCTGTAGTGGGAAGAATCATTTCCCAGTTGACTATTAGAACGATATTTAACGGTCATTTCCCAGTTGACTATTAGGGAAAACATACCGTGTAAAGACAACTAGACTCGAACTGTTCCATGAAGAAACCATAACGTACGTGCTTCGAAAATTTTTGCCACGACAAAAGGAGTGAAGGACAGTAATTTACAACAGAAGGGTGTAGTACACTAAGGACACGAAAGGTGATGAATAGATGTGAAGCTACATATGTTACTTCCTAACAGCTTTGACAATGCAAAAATCTAAATAGTGAAAGTGTTTTAATGTCATCTGTGAATATGTTGAACCAAATATTGTACGTTATAAATCATTTATGTATGTACCACAAGTAGAATTAGGTGTAATATTATTATGTTATTCATTTAACGTTGTGTAGATAGTATGTAGTACGTCATATAGACAGCAAAATCAAAAAAAAAGAGAACTAATGTAAAAGTAGAATAGTCCCAACCTTATTGGAAAAGTAAAAGTAATCAGTGTTAGATATAGAAAAAAAAAAAAAAAAAAAATCTTTAGTATAGTAGCTAACCTAGAACCAAAAATAATCTTAGTCCGGTAGATGAATTTTAGATAAGGATGTAGAATAAAATAAGAAAAATAATTGAAAAATTTTAAAACTCCTGATGGGCAGTAACTAATGACGGGTCGTCATTAATTGACGGGAAGGGTGATATGTACCGGGAGTAAAACACGATGTATTTAAAATACCAAAATAAAGTTCCTTTCTAAAGATAATTCCGATTTCTTATAATTAAGCTAAATCTAGTTGCAAAAATTAAAAGTCCGTAATCAGCGAAAAGAGAAATTGCATTTCTAGCTTCAGTCAGACAACGGCGCTAGTCGTTCGAATTTCGCTAAGATAATTAGTAGCAAAAACAAAATGCTAAGCACGATATTTCTAAGGAAGTTTAAATGGCAAAAAACTGTGTGAACTCCTGAATCATCTGAAAAATCTTAAAGAGATTATTGGACGAAGATTTGCGTCCTTGGGTCGCTTGAGCCAATGGCAGGCAGTCCCTAGAGCGCAGGACGAAAGAACTGCGTTTGGGAGTGGGGTAAATGTGTTTTTTTAATTTCAATACGTATTCAGACTTAAGACGATTAGTACCGCAAATAATCTCGGTCACCATTTATTTGTCTTTGAAGTGACCCGTTGCTGTACAACTAAGCATGTAAGTTCAATAAATCTATTGTCTTTTAATATGTGTTTGTTTCTCTTGTATGTCTGAGTCTAGTCCGATAATAGGTAACTAGTTCGCCAGTCTCCATGGTAAATGCTCCCAAAGGAATCTGATCTCCAGATAGCTCAAGAAAGAAGAAGCCACATTTGTATGTCTACATATTCAATTTTCTCTCATTACTTGAGAGCGGTGCTAGCCTAGTTGACACAATCTCCAGCGCTATAAGTGGCGCTATAGGAGAAATTTCTATCACCACAGTAGCGAATCTCCCATTACCACAAAACCAATTTTTCCAATGGTACATTTGTTTAGTAAACTACTTTGGCTTAAAGGGAGCACAACTCTCTAGAGAACCAAAATGTAGATAAAACTCAAGATGCCAATGATCACTTAACAGAAAATCGTTCAAAAGTGTTACTATCTGTCGCTGAAGATTTACCATATCAGTAAACACAAAGTCAAGATCAGAAGTGCTACCATTGTTGTGGACGTAAGTAAAAGATCTATTTTTCTGTAGACCACTGTAGATAAATTTAGACAGTATATTGATTCCCTATCTCAACCATTATCCAAAGCCAGACAGAGATGCATTTGATCGAGAGAACATATAAACAAGTAGAAACATAAGCGACATTAGATTTTTCTGGGTAGGCACGCATGTGTCATCGCAGCCAGGAAAAGAAATAAGACGATTCGGGCGTCTAGGGGATAAGGAAGAATGCAATATGTTGAACAGATAAAAAGGATAGGAGAATAATTGGTATGGCTGTAATAATGCAAAAGGTAAAGATAACATTGGTTTAAGAATGGAAAGAAAATCAAAGAATGGATTTATAACGTTGATCAAGTTAAAAATAAATTTTATTTGAACAATGCCATAACGTCATGACATTTGATTAGGAAATTTGGCGCTTCACATTGATATTTCAGTTCCGAAGTTTTATCAATTTTTTCTCACAGGGAAATGCAGACTTACAGCGAAATTAATATAGTCACTTCCTTTTTTCAAATATGTTTATTAATATTGGTTTGATTTTTATTGTCTGTAGTACTGAGGAGCTCATTAAGAAGATAATCAAACACTAGTTAAAAAAAAAAAAAAATCGCCTCTTTGTTCAAAAAAGGAGATAATCAAATATTTAAACTACTAAAACTAAATAATCACTTGCTAGTTTATTTTCCTTGACAGGGATGTCTCTTGATTTCCCGATTCTTAAATTTTACTTCGTAATATCCACGTATGCGCAAAAAATATCATATTAATTGTTCAAGGGGGAAGTCCTCGCAGCCAGTTTCCCAGTTCAGGTCTTTGCACTCAAGCCAAATTCGATGGATTAGTCCCGGTTTCTAACAAGAATTTCTGTAATGTTTGAGGAAAATGGAGTCACAGTCCTGCAGAAAACAAAATAACACCTAGCGAAAGAGCTTTAAGGTTGGATAAACCCAGGCTTGACTGCTCGTAGGCCATTCTTGCCATAAAGCAATAAGTTTCGTCGAAAACTTCACTATCACCTTGAATAAGCTTTGAAGCACACATCAGACACTTGTGCCAATTGAGCAGCTTCTTAACAGCAAAACCAACCAAATATGTAAAAGTACAATTTTTGAGGCTTTCAGATACTTCATTGAAATCTTCATTCTCTTTTTCCAACAGAAGCTTATTGCTTTGATGAGCCATGGTAAGTCAGCATCACCTGTGATATGTCCCTTTTTTTCTGTGAAAGGAAGTCGACGGAAATATTTCCCTGGTCAGGAATTGGCTTGCAGTTGCCTGTATTTTTTGCAGCTACTAACCAAATGTAAATAATCAAATAAAAAAAAAAAACTCATCCCCGTCCCTTTCTCCAAAAAAGAAAATACTAGAAATGCACATGACTAAAGTCATTTGTTTTGGCATCTGCAAAAGTCTTATGCTATTTCGTAATAAAGCTTAATAATTAAGCTACAGTAAATTATGCAACCAAGGCCATTGACGGACCTAGTGAGGGGACATACTCCTTCCCCTGGCTCCAAACATGCTGTGGACAAAAAAAAAGTTTGAATAGCAACTGACAATAAACTTGGTAGCTAGAATGATTAAATAATTTTAAATAATCTTAAAATAATTCTGAAACATTCCAAGTTTTTATACCAAACTCGCACATAACCCGAAACTGGAAAGATAATGAAAAGAATCGTGAGGGTTAACTTAATGAGCAATTAAAAAGAGCTTTCTGATGAGAAGTTTTTACGTAATTTGCAAGTCTGTGGCAGAATATTTACAACAATAATAACAACTAGCATTACTTTATATTCTTCTTATAATACAAATATAATTCTTTTGATGTCCTTCAATTTTCTGAAAACTCAAAAAGAAATTTCACGAAAAACAGTTCTTAACAGACGTTTGGTATTTTTTTGGATAGGGTTATTCCACCAGTTATTAGAAGAAAAACAAAGATCCTACATCAAATTTCGAAGGACATTTTTACGGCCCAAAAAAAACAGAGCATAAAAGAGGAAAAATTAAAGGGAACATTTTTCCTTACCAAAAAAAAAGTTTTGACGCTCCATGGCACAATATTATTATCTAAAACCACAGACTATTATGAAACTTAATAGATAATCTGTGCTAAAACTATTAGGTTGCCCCTTTGTGGTGAACATTTTGTGGCAAATTTCAAATAGTCCCGCCACTTCGTGGATCCCTCTCCAACTATTTATGAAATTCCAGCTATTTCCCTGTTGCAGTGTTGATTAGAAGTCAGCACTAGCAATTTCCGTATTTTCTAGAATCTATTCCCCCCCCCCCCTTTTTAGAAATTCTGTATAGGCCACTCAGTTACCTGTGAGATGGAAAAGTACCGAGCCAATTAGCCAGCTCATCCAATTTCTTTCTGCTTTCTATACTTTCTAGCCATTTTATGCGCCAAGACTATAGTAGCCAAATATTATTGAGTCATGATTATACTGTATAATTTATATACAGTGCTGTAGACAGTATAAATTCTGCGGCAATGTAGCACTCAACATTTGTGAAAGTTCAAAAGTATTATTTTTAATGCCCGTATTAAAGTCACCCATAACGACACAAGCTTTACGAGTAAGAGGCATTGTTTTGGGTAGTTTCGACAAAGACGAACAAGCAGACGCGAATCGCGAAGGCTCGATGGGTCCTTTCTGTAATTTGTAAGCATACCAACACCACTACAACTACAACACCACTAAAATTCTACCACGAATTTACTTTTATACTTCATTCGATTCAAATATAAATTTGAAATTTGAATAATATAAATTATACTTCATTCGATTCAAACAGATTACGTTTGTACTTATTTCTAACAGCTATCGTTAGATATATCGTCCTTTCAGTAAACATTTAATTCTTTGCTGATGAAAATTAAAATGCCTTTTTACCTTCTGTCAATTTTACTGAAAGGGAGCCCCCTAGACCTTGACATTGCTTCCTAGCTTAGTTGACGCATGATCTTAAGGTCGTTGAACCTTATGGTTCTCCCCTAAATGATGTCCTCGGCGAACATTTTTTTTTTTTTTTTTTTTTTTTTTTTTTTAACGAATAACGTAGTTTTTTTATTGTTCAATTTTCTCTGGATATGTGCCTTCGACAAGGATACAAATAGGGACACATAAGAATGGTTGGAAAGAGGGTGATGAATTGCAAGATGCCAAGCTCCATAATGAGTTTTGTTTGACTGTGAATGTCCCCGTTCAGGAGTTATTTTTTCGAAAGATAGGTCAACTGAACGTGAGTTTCGTAGAGCTCTCTGCCGTAAAAAAAATATACAAGTTCAAACGACGACACGAGATATACAAAATACCCCATCAGCTTTGAAAGAGAGTTTCAAAGTTGCCACCAAGTTTGTCTTTGCAATCTAACGCGATCGATGTCGCTGCGCGGGACAGATTTTTTCCCTCGGTTTTCTCCAATGATTCTCTTCCAGTTGAAGCTACCTATAAACACGTTCTTTTACACCATATGTCGAAACTTGCCCCGGAGGAACTTGATCATTATTACACCTTCAGCTTTAAAGACCCAAAATAGTTTGGGTATGAAACCTGCTAAAGCCCAAGGATACGACGGGGTACAAACTAAATACCTCCTATCCGCTACCCCACTTTTTATATAATATTTGGCCAATTATTTCAGGCTTGTATTACTCAGTAATACGTTCCAACTACCCCTTGAAAAGGTCTTGTTATCTGTGTCTTAAAGAAGGGTAAAAATCCGAAGGTTTGTGAATTGTACAGACCAATTACCGTTTGCTCCACTATTGGTAAGCTTTTTGAAAAGCTCATCTTCCAAGAAATCAATCACACAAGGTGCCACCACGAAGACAACCAGTTCGGATTCCGCGAAGCCTTGGGTGTGCAACACGCTCACGACACTTTATTGGCTATTTTAGACGCTGTCGGATACAGAAAAAGAATCTGCATGCCTGTGCGATTGACATTTCAATGGCGTTCGATTCCATTATTCATCCACAGGCAATTCCTTCTCTATTGACAAGTTGAATAAAACCTTTTCTCTGCAATCTCTTATAGAATTGTCATGGCAATACGTTCATACGGGTGAGGCTAGGTAGTCAGCTTAGCAAATCCACCGCAATTCGGAAAGGTGTGAAACGAGGCTCTGTACTTAATACAACCCCTTTCAATGATGCCATCCGAACCGTTACTGAAAATATTCCTCCATCCCTGGTTGATCCCTCGATTGATATCAGCCACCTCTGTTACGCAGACGACATTATTCTACTATCAGAGAATCTCCAAGTTCTCCAAAATGCAGTTAACATAGTCTGCTCAGGTTTTGGGCTCATGTTTTTCACACTATCTCAGCGGAACAAAATTAAATATCTATTCTTAAGTTTTTGCAAATATCATCTGCAGTTACCACTTTAAACTCGCAAATGGTATATCTCCAGTAGATATGGCGTTTTTAATAATCTTCAAAAATGGACCAGCTTGCGGACAGGTTCCGTAAGCGTCGAGAAAATATCATCGAATTTCCACTTGACTGCAGCCTAGTTGTAGTAGACTTATTTGTGTTGCTTATTGTGCTAAAATGTAACTTAATTGTGTTGTCTAAGTAGCCGAGATGTTATTTTTCTCGTGAGTTTTTTCTTGATATTGCGTTCAATTTTCTTTAATTTCCTGTATCTTTTTACTCCTCTAAGTGCATTACATGCTTGTACAAAAAGTTGGAATAAATTATTGTTTTTTATATGATTATTATTATTAATATAAGTATTTATCAAAAATAGGATTCCTAGAAATTATTAGGAATCGTAATGTATCAGCTACCGATACCTACCAACATGGTCTGGCTTTAGTCAATTATAATGCATGAAGTATACGACACTGTAAAGATCACGCATTACTACTACTACTAACAAATCACCGCAGCACCAAGCCGCCTGAGGCCAACAGAGCTACGCAAGTCCTCTTCCACCCCAATCTATTCAAAGCCTTCTAAACAATACCGCCATCTAACTAATAACGGAAAGTAGATGTCAGTGAAGCAACTGCTTTAGAGGCTAGAGTGTTCAACTCCTATATGGATGCCCTTTATAACATGAAGTTCTCAAAAAGCAGAATGGAAAACTCAATTTTTAACAAAACTGTACACAGATGATGGGCTATATCAGGCCATCAGTTAAAGTTTCCAACAATTTATTTGCCTATTGAAAATAAAATCCCCAGAAATTCTTTGGTAAAACATGGTGTTGACTTTGAATAAAGATAATGTGATTTATAGTAAAAGAAAATTCATTAAATATACAATATTATAATATTGACACATTAAATGTTTTGAAGATTTACCAATTCCGACCTAAAAACAATATTACCTTTATGTTACACAAAGTAGATGTACCACCTACTGATCCCAGCCTAAGGAACAATCAAATATGGCAACAAAATGATCTAAAATCTGAAATGATATAAAATCTGAATGATATAAAATCTGTGTACCGGTTTTTTTTTTTCAAAATAAACTGTGCAAAAAAAGAAAGCACCGCTGGAACAGTAGAATGGCGATAAGAGGTACCTTACTTATATAGAAAACATACAGAAAATAAAACTCACATTAAAGTTTATAAATGGCCGACTTCCTTTGAAACGACTGGATTCAAATATTATAAGCTTAGTTGAAAAGAAGGGGACTTGACTTCAATCTCACAAATGATGATTCCAGCTTGTAAAGATTTCTTGAGATATATTGGCCCTTCGCCAACTTTTCCTTTGGACCTTCCAGGCTTTGAAGATTCCAGTTTGTCTGAGCTGCGAGAAGTTATTGCATCCCCAAAACTAAAAGGAAAATTAAAGAAATCTTAAAACTAAATGAAGTAAACGAAACTAAAAGAAAAGTGAAAATTTATGTGACATGCAACCACTATTAGTGCTTTGATTTCTTAATTTTGTATTACTTTCCAGTATTATTTTACAAGTAATAATAATAGCAATTAACCCATTATTTAAATATAGTATTTGTTACCGAGAAAGGGGACATGTTTAATCTTTTGTGAAATAACATCATAAAAAGCGTTTTTCAAGTGAATATAGGAAATAATTGCATTTATTTATAAATGCAATTACTTTAGAATATATTTCCAACTTTATTGTACTAACTTCCACTATTGATTTAGAAAGAGTATTACTTTCTCAATAATGTTAGATGTTAAAGTGAAAGGAAAAAGGGACATTGTAAATATGTCCATTCCGTAAATAGGGGGGAGGAGGGTAAAACATGAAATTACGCTTCTTACAAGTGTTAATGACGGGCACTCCCCCAATTCAATGCAGAAATTCCCTATAGGTTAGCTCAGTGTATTAAATGGTGAAGGAGAGGGGGATAGGAGAATTGGCAACATAATGAATATGCTCTATATTTGATCTTTAATAAGGTATTTTGTTCTACTTCGCCCAAAATCCGTGAAAATATCACATCTTCGAAGCCAAAAAAAAACTATGTCAGTGATATAAGAGCTGGAAGGTACTGTAAACGATATCATCATTAATCCTTTTTTACTTACCCTACTTCCCTGATTATGGTAGTCAGATTTAAAGTGTAAATTGTCTAAAGATGGCTAAAGCGCCACTCTTGAACTAGAAATCTGTCACCTCAAACTGTCAAAGAAATCTGTCAAATCAGACACAGAAACCTGTCACCTTTGTTAGTCAAACCAATATTGACCACAAACGAGAACATACGTCACTTAAAAGGGCAGACCTATTGGGAAAATTATAGTCACCTCACCGGGTCTTAATAAAATTAGAGAATTCCTAAAGGTTCTTTGGATTCAGGGTGCGAGAACCAGTTTTACCTTACCTTACTTACCAGATTATGGTAGTCAGATTAAAAATTGTCTATAGACGCTTAAGGCGTAACTCTTGGTATAATTATGAAATACAGAAATCTACCACCTTTGGTAATCAAACCAAAATTGACCACAAACCAGAACATACGCCACTTAAAAGGACAGACCTAATGGGAAAATCATAGTCACCTCACCGGGTGTTACCGGGGTCTTTCTAGGTGTTCTTCACATCCACGGAACAAGAGCCAGTTTTAAATTACCCTACTTAACAGATTATGGTAGGCAGGTTAAAAGTGTAAATTGTCTGCAGACGGCTGCAAGTCTTTGACTAATTATGGAATAAAGAAATCTTCCCCACCCGGTAGTCAAACAAATATTGACTGCAAGCCAGAACATGCGTCACTTCAGAGGACAGCTTAATTGGCAAAATCGTAATCACCTCACCGAGTATCACCGAGATCTTAAAAAATTAGGTAATTTCTACAGTTTCTGGGATTCAAGGTGCAACAGCCAGATTAATGGTAAAAAGAATATGTTGTCTTTGGATATATATATATATATATATATATATATATATATATATATATATATATATATAATATATATATATATAATATATATATATATGTATATATATATATATATATATATATATATATATATATATATATATATATATATATATATATATATATATATATATATATATATATATAAATATAGTACCGGGAGCCTCGGCACTCCGGCACTGGGCATGCGACAGGCTTCTATATATAGATTCTCGCTGTCGCTTGTGAAGTGGTGCCTGTGTACAATTAAATTTTTTTTATTGGACTTTTAACTTTTGCCTCGGCTTGTCTTTTGTCACTATGAAAGACATATCGCTGAACCTTAGTTTCTTTTAATTGTTCAGGTAGAGAAAAACTTCTTTTTCTTCCAATGATTTATCTTGTCCATGTTTTTGATTTTACAAAGTATGGAAGGCATTGACGACCACTTTTGTTTCTTTTAATTGTTCAGGTGGTGGGACAAAAACTTCTTTTTTTTTTGCTTTGGCTTGTCTTTTGTCATCATGAAAGACATATCGCCAAAGCTTGTTTCTTTTAATTGTTCAGGTGGTGGGACAAAACTTCTTCTTTTGACTTGGCTTGTCTTTTGTCATTGTGAAAGACTGATCGCCGAACCTTTGTTTATTTTAATTGTTCAGGTGGTGGGACAAAACTTATTTTTCTTCCAACGATTCATCCAGTCTATATTTTTGATTTTCAAAGGTATGGTAGGTATTGATGACCTTATCCATGTCAAAATCCAAAACTCAATAATCATCGCTATCATTATCAATTTTTTGCTTCGTTACACCTCAGCTTATCTTTCGTCATTATGAAATACATATCGCCGATCCTTTGTTTTTTTTTAACAAAGGTATGGTAGACATTGATGACCTTATCCATGTCAAAATCCCAAACCCAATCATCATCGCTGTTATTTTCAATTTTGATACGTTTTTGATTCTCACTGTCCAGGTTGATTTTCATTGACTCGGTGCTCTTCATTTTCATTTTTGACTCCCTCACTTGTTCAGTGTCGTATGTCTTCTAACTGCGTGAGTTTTTGCTCTTCATTTTCATTTTTAACACGTTCTAATTGCCGTTTTTGCGTATATTCTAACCGCCTGTGTCTTTGCTCTTCATTTTCATTTTTGACACGTTTGTTCAGGTGTTGGTTCCAAAGAATAATCATTTATAGTAGCTGCAACTGCAAATTTTCATTTTTTGGGCCTTCCAACAGACATTATATTATATAAATAACTGTTGCGTTGGAAACTCAATAATCTTATTTATGCTATGCACGACATCACATAAGAAAATACTTATATGATGCCATATATGATGTCATAAGACACGCTTATATGATTTACTAACATAGTACATGACGTCATTTTCAAAAACCAAAAGTCAGGTCTTAACGATTTTTTCTCAGACTTCTGACCTATCTAGCTCGTTTTTTTATGCGATAATATCCCAAGATACCAATTGTTCCGAAAAAAAAATGGAGCCGTTTTCGAGAAAAAATACATAAATACATACACATTATTATTATATATATATATATATATATATATATATATATATATATATATATATATATATATATATATATTATATATATATATATATATATATATATATATCATGGTGTCAGATGGTGTTCAGAGTTCATGGTGTCAAGACCTCTTTTTGGATTTAACCGATCACTAATAATTGGTAAAGGATTATAGTCGCATCTTGACCTTCAGCCAATATTTTGAAAATCATTATTTCAGTGAACAAAGGATTATAATTTGAATAAGCATTGCAACTTGAGTGAGATTCCCTTGGGACTGTGGATTTTCTTATTGATATTTTCATAGCAGTGACCTATATGATATAGGTCAAGGTTAAGAGTGAAAGTATTGGAGAAAAGCCATCAAGCTAAGCAAGGAAGTTGCTTCAGTGGATCTCCCTTCTTTAATAAGAGTTTTAAGTGGATAGAATTTACAGAAAGTTGGAAGTGATAATTAACATACCTTAAAAAAAAGAAAAAAAAAATAAAATTCTTAGACTTTGTATTTTAATCCATATAAGTGATATATATAACCAGGAGTCAAGATTACATGAAGAATTCATTAGTCACGTCACAAATCATTCCTATTGAAATAAATTCAACCAAGCACGTCTTGACAAATCTACATCAGGTATTCTTTCCTTCATATTAGATAAATATTGAGATTTCTTAGCGCTGCGTTTCCTCTGTGAGCTGTATTTTGTTACTAGCCGACCACGGATTACGAAGTCGAATCACGCCGGACTCTTCCTGACAGCTGCGTTTTATTTGGCCGCGCTTAACACCAAATACATATATTAAGAGCAGTTGTTTGTGCAAATTTCTGGCAGGATATACCAGGCAATAGGCAGAAGAGGAGAGGGTACCCGCCGCAAGCGCCGTACGTACCCGCCGGTATTAAATTACCTTTGAATTGCGGGGAATAGGTGAGCGCGTCCCAACACTTCCCCTGTTCCTGTGTATTGTGCCAGAATTGGCCATGACTAAAGATACATGTGGAATCTGCTCCGCCAATGTAACCAGCAAGACCGGTGGCGTAGCATGCACTAAGTGCAACAAGTGGTTTCATTTCACATGCGGTAAAGTTAAATACTCTCCAGAACTAAAGAATACATACCTTTGCCCTCCATGCAAACCAAAAAATGCTGCTACTGTTGCGTCTCCGAAAGTGACCGGAAAACCGACTAAGACGACTACTTCCATTCCCAATTCAGCGGGATCTAGCGGGCTCCCCCCCCCCCCAAGCAGGTAGTATTCTCTCCAAGTCGGCCGAAAGTCCTATTGTAATCACTAAGCCCTCGTATTCTACTCTTGCCATTATGAACCCCGGTGATAGTGAAAAAACCCGAACTTGAACCAGTTTCACAACCACCAATAACACCCGCTCCTGAAGTAATAGCAGAAGAAGTAAATGAGGCTAGAAAAACGAAGAACAGTAATGACTTACCTGCCTTAGGCTTGCCTCCATCCGAATCGTTGCTAATCCCTGACCTCTCTAGGTGCATCACCTGTGACATACCAGCTGGGGGAAGCCCCTCCTTTGAATGCCATTCTTGCAAAAGATGGCAGCACGGTGCATGCACTACAATAGATGCAGATCTAGTACTGGCTCTGCAGAAGCCGTCGGGCCGGTACTTTTCGTTCAAGTGTACTAACTGCTATCAACGTCCCTGCCATACACCTTAACAGCTAAACCAAAGTACCCAAATCTCTCCTGATCAAGATGAATTCAGCCAAAATCCAAAGGAACAAATCAAACAGCCCTTAGTATGCCGTTTCCACCTCCGGGGAATTTGCCGAAACAGTGTGGATTGTCCCAATCCAAAGGATTGGGTCCCAAGCCAAAATCCAAAGGAACAAATCAAAGAACCCTTAGTATGCCGTTTCCACATCCGGGGAATTTGCCGAAACAGTGTGGATTGTCCCTTTCTACAAATCTGCACAGATTTCTATAGGGGAAAATGTGGCAACGATCAATGTATATTGGTACACAAAGAACCTTGCCGAAAGTTCTCCTGTGGTCTTTGCTTCGTGAATGACTGTCCTAAAGTGCACCTGCCAGCTAAACGTCGCCTGCATGGGGCAATAAAAACTTACCCGAAGCAGTCAAAAAACGGGTTCCCTGCAAAATCCGAAGTTGGGAAACAAGATATCAGAACAGGAGATCGTTTACTGAGAATTGTCCCCTTAATGCAGTTGAAACTCACACCTCCGAGGAAAGACAACAGCATATATCCTATAGCTCCCCCTCCCCCCTACCGAAGACCGTGGCTACCAGCACCCCCAATAAGATTGCAAGCTATACCATACGGGCCCGTACCAGATATCAGACTAACTATCTCACCAGCACACCAAATTATTACTCCCCATTTTCCAACGAGGAACAGATTTTCACAGCTCATCGAGTCGCTAGTCTAACACAGCCCATTCTTGATTTCCACCGCTCAATCTCACCACCAATAAATCAAGCTTTACTCCATGAACAACTCCCACCACCTTACAATCAACAAAAAAGGTCACCTTCAATAAGTGAAAACACCTGTTGCAACCTTAAAATACGACCCCGAGTATACTCAGCGCTCAGCTCAAATGGATGCCCAAAGACACCGAACTCTACACGGTACGACAAACGATTGTAATCACACAAAGCAGAAGTATTCTTTCCCAAAATCCTGCTCGCAAACGTCCGCTCTCTTGGGAATAAAGTTGAAGAGCTGGAAACCACCTTCATACAAAATGACATTGAAGTGGCTTGCTTGTGCGAAACTTGGTCCGCGTCTGAAACATGCACGGTTATTTCCGGGTACGATGTGTATCTACTCCCAAGATTAAATAAGGACGGGGCCATTGTGAGTCATGGTGGCGGAGTTGGTTTTTCTTTGCAAGTCTGCAATTCCGAATCGAGCCCTAAATATACCTATCCCTAGGAAACCTGAGCACGAAGTTCTGTGGCTTTGGACAAGGCCCCGATACTTACCAAAAGAAGTATCGTCAATTATTTTCGGTGTAGTCTACTACCCGCCAAGAGCATCGTTCCGAAAGGCACTCGTACTCTACCTACAGCATTCGGTTGACTGCATAAGATCCCAATATCCATACGCTGCCATTCAGATCCTGGGCAACTTTAATGATTTAAAGGCTAGATGGCTCTCAAGTTCACTCTCACTTACGCAAGTTGTTGAAGTCCCAACCACGCGAGGAAAAAGTACTAGACCTTATCTTTACCAATATTGAGGAGTTCTATAATCCCCCCTACACTCTCCCCGCTATGGGTACGAGCGACCACCTTACTGTAATATGGAAGCCTAGCAGAAAACCCCCTGACAGATCCCAGTCAGTGGTGAAGTACCGTCCACAAACTCAAGAACAACTCCAGATTTACCGAGAGTGGCTAGCTAGGAAAAACTGGTCGAAAGTCCTTACTAGGAAGAACGGTAACAATATGATGCAAGAGATCACTGCTCAGCTTTTCCATGAATATAAAGTAATATTTCCCGAAAAGACAATCCTGGTCAAGTCACAAAATAAGCCGTGGGTGACTAAAGAGATAAAGGATCTAATCAAATCGAGAAATGAACTCTATAAGTTGGGATATCAAGATGAGGCTAAAAAAAAGCGCAATGTCATATGTCTCAAAATAAAGAAATCTAAAAAGGAATTTGGTGCTCAAGTGGTCAACAAGCTTTGGAAGTCTAACCCCTCTAGATTCCACCAGAAGGTCCAGGAGATTATGGGACGGACTCGAAAGCAGCAGACAATCTACGGCTCTGATGGTGAACCTCTGAGCGCTGATATGATCAACACACATTTTTCAAATATTTGTCGCACACACCCACCTCTTGACGAGCTACCTGAAAATGGACCCATTGAACAAATTCCGATCATTCGCCCACATGAAGTATGCGTGAAGCTCAAACGCCTGGACCTAAGGAAGAGTAATTACCCTCTAGAAATTCCTATTGAGTTGATAGCTCATTGCTCTGAGGAGCTTAGTCCTATTTTGGCTGCCTGTTTCAATCAATGTCTAATAGATGGTACATTCCCGGATTGCTTCAAGACAGCCTATATAACTCCCATTCCTAAAATAAAAAAAAACCTCTCACCTAACGATTTGCGCCCGATTTCAAAAAACCCCGTGCCTTTCCAAAGTGTTTGAAGGCTTTATCTGTGAGTATTTATATGGAGATAATGAAGCTAATTTAGACCCTCGGCAATTTGGTTTCAGGCCTGGACATAATACTACCCACTATCTTGTATGTCTTCTTGACGATCTGATGAAACATCTCGAGAAGGAAGAGACATACGCAGAAATCCTTCTCAGCGATATAGTAAAGGCGTTTGACAGCATCCAACACCTGATAGCTATTAACCGAGCTAAAGAAATGGGTGCTCGACAGTTTCTTGTGAGAATGGTTGCAAGCTTCCTGCACAATCGAAACCAATGTGTTTCACTCACGCAGGATGAAGCATCCGAATTCCAAGAAATATGGTGCGGAGCACCCCAAGGGACAAAATTAGGACCACTGATATTTTTAATTGTTTTTAACCCTGTCCTAACACATATACAAAGTCGCTACAAGTTTGCTGACGACCTGTCAAGCATATCATTCTGCACCTTAGCGAGCCTAGCAGAGGAAATCACCACCTCATCAATATTTTCCCAGCTAAAGCATAATCTTGAAGATGTAATGCTTACAGTTAGTGAAACCAAGAGCCATATTCTACGTGTTAGCTTTTTAAAATCTGCAATTCCGTCCCAAGAAGACACTGGACTTACAACTAAAGATGAAATAAAAATCCTAGGAGTAATTTTCAAAAGCAACCTGAAATGGGATCTACATATACAGTCTATTTTCCAAAGGCTTCCCTATGCCTAAAACCCTTTGCTTGCCTAACGCGGTTCAATATCCAAGTTTTCCATTATGCGTAGTCTATACTGTATGTATGTCCGATCGCAAACCGAGTATGCTTGTCCCGTTTGGCACCCAGGCTTAACGGCTATCCAAACCGAAAAGCTTGAAAATATTCAGAAGCGGGCGTGCCAAATAATGCTTGGGGCAAATTATACATCCTATGAGGACAGCCTGCAGAAACTAAGGCTTCAGAAACTATCTGAAAGGTGCCACGATCTCACGATGCGTTTCGGAAAAAAATGCCTAAGCTCTGATGTCCATCGCAAAATATTACCGGATTTCCAAGAATCACAGACCAGTCGGCCAAAAACACGTAGATGAGCCCTCACTTCGTCGTGCCAACTCCTTTGTCCCCCACCCCGAAAGGCATCAAAAAAGTACCTATCATCGTTTGTTCCATACTTCGTGAACCACTATAATGAGGAACTAGTTGAAAAGGAAATCTATAAAAAGTTGTGAAAAAGTTTATTTTTTTTTTATATTTATTTATCTGATCTCATGTGTTATATTTTCTTGTTGTTTGACGTCCGCTGCTAGCTATAAGCTATTATGGAAATAAAGAGTTATATATATATATATATATATATATATATATATATATATATATATATATATATATATATATATATATATATATATATATATATATATATATATATATATATATATATATATATATATATATATATATATATATATATATATATATATATATATATATATATATATATATATATATATATATATATATATATATATATGTATTTTTTTTCTCGAAAACGGCTCCATTTTTTTCGGAACAATTGGTATCTTGGGATATTCTCGCATAAAAAAAACGAGCTAGATAGGTCAGAAGTCTGAGAAAATCGTTAAGACCTGACTTTTGGTTTGTGAAAATGACAAACCCGGAATTATTGTTGTAATATGGCCCGGATTTTGGTAGAGGCGTTGATGGCCGCTATCTTAGTAGATCTCAAAAAGGTTGGGTCTATAGAAGTAGGGTGGAGTTTTTTTTGCGAGTTTTTAGCCTATGGGTAATGGGTTCCCAAATTTCGCTGATGCGGAACTCTCCATTGTCTTTATTGATGGCTGGTTGTTTTTAGCAATTTCCAGAGCTTCTCTGATTTTCTGCTTTAAGAGTTATGGAACAATAGCAATAAGTTGAGCCTGGTCAAACTCAATGGAGTGAGAAGGGTTTTCAAAAATATGATGGGCCAGTGCAGAAAAACTATCTTCCTCCTTAAGCTTTGTCTTTTTAAGGCAGGCATCAATGGAATCAGCATATTCTTTAATCGGTGATGTAGAGACCTCATGGTACTACCTATATAGGTATCACCACAACTGCAAGGAATCTCATATACTCCTGGTGGATCTGAAGTGATCTTATCTTTGCCTTTGTTTAAGAAGGAGGAGACGGTCATTCCAGAAGGAAAAAACATCTTAAAGCCAAGCTTAGTGAGTTTGGAACTTAAAATGTCAGTAATCCCCTTAATATAAGGTAATGACAAAAAGGGTTTATCTTCCTCACTCTTAGGGGAGCTCTTGGTTTTTTGTGCTAATCTTTCTCCTGGAAATAACCTTATCAATGACTTGTTGGGGGTAGCCATTGCCTATAAGAAAATCTTTTATATGATCAAGTTCAGCCTTCAGTTCAAAATCAGAGGAACACACTACAAACGCTCTATCAACCAACGAGTAGACTACAGAATTTTTAATCATTGGGTGGTTATAAGAGTCATATCTCAGATATCTATCACTATGAGTTGGTTTTCTGTATACACTCAAGTCAAACCTAATTTCCCGTTTGGTAATGAGATCATCTAAGAAGTGTAAACTGTGGTTATTTTCAAGTTCAACGGTGAACTTTATATCTGGATCCTGCTGGTTAAAGGTATTGAGAAAGGATCTTAATTTGTCTTCTGTCCCATTCCAAATTATTAAGCAATCATCTACATATCTCATGTAAAGTTGGAGATCCTTGAAGTCCTGCTTGAAGATATTATTTTCGATATATTGTAGAAACACCTCACTAAGAACTGGTGCCAAGGCTGATCCCATTGGTATGCCCCACTTCTGTTTGTAAGTTTGATGCCTGAAAGTGAAGTAAGCATTGTTCAGACATAAAGACGTGAGAATAATGATGTCTGTGGTGTCTAAGCTGGTCAGTTCTTTCCAGAAATCGACAATTGGTCAGTTCTTTCCAGAAACGACAATTAGAGCGTGTTAAAAATGAAAATGAAGAGCGAAGACACACGCGGTTAGATGACATACAACACCGAACAAGTGAGGGAGTCAAACAATGGAAATGAAGAGCAGCGACTCGATGAAAATCAGCCTGGACAGCGAGAATTAAAACATTTCAAATTTGAAAATGATAGCAATGATGATTGGGTTTTGGGACTTTGACATGGATAAGGTCATCAATGACTACCGTACCTGTGGTAAAAAAAAACAAAGGTTCAGCGATATGTATTTCATAATCATGAAACATAAGCCGAGGTGCAACGAAGCAAACACAATTGAAAATGATAGCAATGATGATTGGGTTTTGGATTTTGACAAGGATAAGGTCATCACCTTACCTTTGAAAATCAAAAATATGGAATGGACAAGTCGTTGGAAGAAAAAGAAGTTTTGTCCCACAACCTGAACAATTAAAAGAAACAAAGGTTCGGAGATATGTTTTTCATAATGACAAAAGACAAGCCAAGGCAAAAGAAGAAGTTTTTGTCCCACCACCAGAACAATTAAAAGAAACAAAGGTGGTCGTCAATGTCTTCTATACCTTAAAAAAAAAAAAAAAAACTGGACTAGATAAGTCATTAGAAGAAAAGAAGTTTTTTGTCCCATCACCTGAACAATTAAAAGAAACAAAGGTTCGGCGATATGTCTTTCATAATGACAAAAGACAAGCCGTGGAAAAAGTTAAAGGTCCAATAAAAAAATGTAATTCTAACTTAAGCTTCATTTGGACGTCATGATATCAAGAAAAGGCTCAAATGGTCAGCATTTAGAAGACAACCGACAGTTAGAATCTATATATATATATAGAAGCCTGCCGCGTGCCCCCTACCTTTGTTGAAAAAACAAAGGTTTGGCAATCTGTATTTCATAATGACGAAAGATAAGCCGAGGTGTAACGAGCCAAACAAATTGAAAATGATAGTGATGATGATTGGGTTTTGCATTTTGACATGATAAGGTCATCAATACCTACCATACTTATAAAAAATCAACCATATGGACTGGATAAATCTTTGAAAGAAAAAGAAGTTTTTGCCCCACCACCAAACAATTAAAAGAAACAAAGGTTCAGCAATATGTCTTTCATAATGACATAAGACAAGCCAAGGCAAAAGAAGAAGTTTTTGTACCACCATCTGAACAATTAAAAGAAACAAAGGTGGTCGTCAATGCCTTCCATACATTGTAAAATCAATACCTGAACTAGATAAATCGTTGGAAGAAAAAGAAGTTTTGTCCCACAACCTGAACAATTGAAAGAAGCAAAGGTTCGGCGATATGCTTTTCATAATGACAAAAGACCAACCGAGGCAATAGTTGAAGGTCCAATAAAAAAAAATGTAATTTTACAAAGGAACCACTTCTAATTTAAGGTCCATTTGGACGCCATGACATCAAGAAAAGGCACAAATTGTCTGAGTTTAGAAGACAAGCGACAGTAAGAATCTATATATAGAAGCCTGCCGCGTGCCGAGTGCCGGGGCCCAGCGGCGAAGGATAAATCAGGAACAAGCAAAAAGTATCAAAACAAAAGTAAGGAGAGTGGATAAATGTTTAAAGAAATCCATCGGCTGTAACTTCCAAAGTTGAATGTATAGCGCCGAATGAATGATGATGGATTTTTCAAAAAAAAAAAAAAAAAAAAAAAAAAAAAAAAAAAAAAAAATCAAGGCTATAAGGACTGTGTATTTTACCTTTTGCTTGGTGGCCTCTGTAGAATATCCATACGCGTAAATCCCAGTACATGCTCTAAGTAATAAACATAGTCTTGAACGAATGTAACACATAAGGTGTCATGCCATTTATCATCTGTCATTCGTCGGCCAGCTGCCCCACACTCACTTTGAGAGCCAGAACTGGCACGGGAACGCTGCAAAGAGAAGAACGTTCAAGTCAATGAATTTTACAAGTGTAATTTACTTTACTTGTTGACGACTTAACTGCTACTAAAACTCGTCACAGCGCTTAGCTACCAAAAGCTGATAAACTGGACAGCACTACTGTTCCGCCACTCAGAAATAGAACTTAGACTTACAACCGTAAATAAAGAGAAGAAGCACTCAGACACACTCATGGTTTCGGGATAGGAATTTGTCCAGTTATTTATTTACTTCCCTCAAAATCAAGGAATTAAAATACGTAAATGAAATTATAAAAGATACTTCAACAAACGAAATAAAGTAGCGATTGACAAGAGTTAAAAGACAACTAAATAAAATAGGTAAAAAAATTAAAATACCTAACATTTTTTAAATTCTGGAAAAAAAAGAGAAAAAGTTATGAATAGAGAGAATATTTTCAGACTTACAATAAAAATTATCTACTTTAATCACAGATAATTCTAATTATTCTTTAATTTTAAATCTCGAAACTAAATCAGTTTTACTAAAGCCACGTTTTAGACACGTTTTAAATTTTTAGGTAGGTTACCGTTACAGAGGGAGTCTGGGTGAACTAAATAAAAGGTAATTCCCAGCCTAAAGTTGAACAGCAGCTACTAATCTAGGTAAGGTATATTCCAAAGGAAGGCCCTGAGCCTTTGGGTAAATCGGTCATTCATTTTGTTTCTCAAAGAGAAACAAATTTCTACTCTTTCTTTTGATTTTTTTTTTTTTTTTTTGCAACGTGGAAAATGTAATGAATATTTGTAATGCCGAAAGTTTGTTTAATGAGTCAGTTTTGTAGGAATAAGTCAAAAACAAAATTACAAAATAAAAAATGAGTCAAAAACAAAATTGTAGGAATGAGTCAAAAACAAAAACAAAATGCTCTACATTTTGTTTTTGAATTAGGATAAACATTTTGCCTTTCAATGTCTTTAAGAAAATAGCAGTACCCAAGGCAGCCTTTTAAACAAAACCTTAAATGGTTGATTTATATGCTCAAGCTTAAATACCGACAAATGTCTGCTTTTCTAGACATCATATTTTGTCTCTTAATCCCTTTTATTCTAGCAGACTTTGCTTTGTTTCAACTACTTTTAATTCTCTTAACTTATTTTTTCCTTCATCTTTCTCGGAGTAGTATTCGTCCAAATTCAAATTCACTGTCCCTGTCAATAGTAAATTAGATGACAGAACCCTGATCCCAATTTTTGGATCGACCTATTAGCCAAACAGATTGCCATATGAATTAGGTTTTACAGATTCTTTTCTAAAACTGAAGAGAGAATAATTATGTGTTGAAAAAAATTCTTAAATATTGAAAACAATTGTAAAAGTTCGTAAAAAGTAGAAATGGGTATATACGTACAGTTAAGTAGTCAAGTAGGGAGCCCATGTGGCCGAAATGAAAAAAACAGGCCATTGCCTATATTTTCAAACAAACTCAAAATGAGCTTGTTTGATTTTTGATTTAAAATCATTTTCAGAATTGTATAAAATTGATTCATTTCACTTGTTGATAGATAGTCTATCATCCATCCTAGGGCTGAACTAAGGTAGACTGGCATAGAGTAATGTTGATTCAAATAGTCTATCAGTTCAGAGAGTCATTTGAAGGATATTGGAGACCCCAAAAAATAATTCAAAGATTTATGACTGACCATATCCACGGGACTTGCAGGCAATTAGGCAACTGAGATCGTTCATATTATATGAGCTTTGCCTACTGGGAGACACGCGCAGACTCATCACTGAAGACTACATTTCATACAATTTGCCTCATTTAGAAAAAGAAGTGCCGTACAAGTCACCAAAAAAGATCCAAAATGCTATTTGGGCTTTATTTAAACACATAGAAAGAGAGCGGAACAATGTGTTTTTTTTATTCCCCTTTACCGCCCGTTGTTATTTAAAACTAGTTAAAACTGGTGTTGTTAAAAACCAACAACACTTATACGCCATTCTTTGAAAAGTTAGCCAGCATGAAAAGTAGTCATGAAAGGATTCCCTGTAGCTGCCGCTTTTACTCTCAAACAAACGCTCAAATTCAAAATACTCACAGGCCCTTGTTCTAGAAGTTCATCAGCATACAAAGTGGCTAAGTAGGGATCCCGTGTAGCTGCCACCTGTATTCTCCATTTTGGAAGAAACAAAAATGGGGTATAACAATAGTGAATAACTCTTCCATGCAATAGCAGGCTCTGAATAACATCTTCTGATACAGTTAAATCTGTAGTGATAGAGGATTTCCAAAGAGCTTCAACCTTCTGAAATATTTCTAAAAGAATAAAAGCTACAATTTAGTGGCATTCATAGGTCAATTTCGTGGAAACGGTGGGAAATACCCCCCCCCCCGCTTCTAAATTAACAAAAAAAGATCCCTCAGCCCTCATAAAAAAATGAAAAATGCTGTCCAAAATACACTTTTCCTATTATGAGAAAGTCCCCTTTAAGAAATAATAATATATTATCTTGTTCGATTGTTAGAACTAGTTTATTTTTTATAACTGACATCTTGTTTATTTTCCAGATTTGGAAGTCCATTTATTAAAAAAAAAAAAAAAAACTAAACAAGAAATATTCATTTAGAAGCAAAAAATTGCAATTTGTTTTAGCTACGCCATTCAACATGACAATTCTTAGCTAACTTAGTGGCATTAGAAGCTACAATTTAGTGGCATTTATAGGTCAATTTCGTGGAAACGGTGGGGAATACAGCCCCCGCTTCTAAACTGACAAAAAAAGATCCCTCAGCCCTCATAAAACAATGAAAAATGCTTGCCAAAATGCACTTTTCCTATTATGAGAAAGCCCCCTTTAAGAAAAAATAATATATTACCTTGTTCGATTGTTAGAACTAGTTTATTTTTTATAACTGACATCTTGTTTATTTTCCAGATTTCGAAGTCCATTTATTAAACAAAAAAAACAACTAAACTAAACAAGAAACATTCACCATATATACCCGACGGGGGCATAGAACAGATAAAAAAGAAGAAATATTCATTTAGAAGCAAAAAATTACAACTTTTTTTAGCTACGCCATTCAACATGACACTTCTTTGCTAACTTAGTGGCATTAGAAGCTACAATTTAGTGGCGTTCATAGGTCAATCTCGCAGAAAGGTGGGGAATACCCCCCCCCCCCCCGCCCGCTTCTAAATTGACAAAAAAAATCCCTCAGCCCTCATAAAAACAATGAAAAATGCTGTCCCAAATGCACTTTTCCTATTATGAGAAAGTCCCCTTTAAGAAAAAAATAATATATTATCTTGTTCGATTGTTAGAACTGGTTTATTTTTTATAACTGACATCTTGCTTATTTTCAAGATTACGAAGTCCATTTATAAAAAAAAAAAAAAAAAAAACTAAACTAAACAAGAAACACTCACCATGTATACCCACCGGGGGCATAAAAAAGAAAAAATGAAGAAATATTCATTTAGAAGCAAAAAAAAATGCAATTTGATTTACCCACCGGGATCATAGAACAAAAAAAAAGAAGAAATATTCATTTAGAAGCGAAAAAATTGCAATTTGTTTTAGCAACGCCATTCAACATGACACTTCTTAACTAACTTAGTGGCATTACAAGCTACAATTTAGTGGCATTTATAGGTCAATTTCGTGGAAACAGTGGGGAATACCCCCCCCCCGCCTCTAAATAGACAAAAAAAGATCCCTCAGCCCTCATAAAAACAATGAAAAATGCTGTCCAAAATGCACTTTTCCTATTATGAGAAAGTCCCCTTTAAGAAAAAATAATATATTATCTTGTTCGATTGTTAGAACTGTTTTTTTTTTTTTATTTTATATAACTGACATCTTGTTTATTTTCCAGATTTCGAAGTCCATTTATTCAAAAAAACTAAACTAAACAAGAAACACTCAACATGTATACCCACCGGGGGCATAAAAAAGAAAAAAAAATGAAGAAATATTCATTTAGAAGCCAAGAAAAATTGCAATTTGCTTTAGCTACGCCATTCAACATGACACTTCTTTGCTAACTTAGTGGTATTAGAAGCTACAATTTAGTGGCGTTTATAGGTCAATCTCGTGGAAATGGTGGGGAATACCCCCCCCCACTTCTAAATTGACAAAAAAAATCCCTCAGCCCTCATAAAACAATGAAAAATGCTGTCCAAAATGCACTTTTCCTATTATGAGAAAGTCCCCTTTAAGAAAAAATAATATACTATCTTGTTCGATTGTTAGAACTGTGTTATTTTTTTTATAACTGACATCTTGTTTATTTTTCAAGATTTCGAAGTCCATTTATATATATATATATATATATATATAAACTAAACTAAACAAGAAACACTCACCATGTATACCCACCGGGGGCATAAAAAAGAAAAAAAATGAACAAATATTCATTTAGAAGCAAAAAAAATTGCAATTTGCTTTAGCTACGCCATTCAATATGACACTTCTTAGCTAACTTAGGCAGAGTATTCCAGGTAGCATGACAGTTAGAGGATTGAAGTCCAACTGACGGGGTGAATGTAATAGAAATGTTTCCTGAATTACACGGATGATTTGAAGATTGATCAGAGACAAGAGATGACCACCGTTTAGTTGAAGGAAAGTGAAAGAAACATATGATAGACCATAAAGCAACTTCATCTCAAACAAAGGCTTAACGCCTAACTCTTTTAAGTACTTACTTACTTAGAACTTAGTTCCTCCTGCGCTATTGGTTGCGCATAGGACGTCGACGAAGCCTCTCCACTCGGCCCAAAGCAATGCTGCAGTGGTGACATCTTCCCATTCAGGTATTAACGAGGTCCCAGCCGTCCTCATATCTCGATCAAAAGTTCGCCGCAAAGTGTTCTTTGGACGACCTCGCCTTCTTCTGCCGTCTGGTCTCCAGTCGTAATCTGTCCGAGGAAGGGCGGCCTTCTTTCATCGGAGTGCATGGCTTAAATATGACCACCTCTTCTTCCTCAGAACAGCAGCAATGAGAGGCTGTCCCGTTCTATTCCGGATTTCAAAGTTACTAACTCTTTGTTGCCAGCTTACGTTTAAAATTCTCCTCAGGCACATATTTTCGAATGCAAGAATTGTCTTGCATTCTGCTGATTCATTTTCCAGCATTCACTAGCGTAGAGGAGCATGGAGAGCACATTGCTACTGAAGAGACGTAGCTTCAGTTGCAAGGAATATTTGCTGCTTCTCCAAATGGGCTTAAGTCTATTGAAAGCTCCAGTTGACTGACCAATTCTGCGTTTAATCTCGGTCATTATTTCACCATCACAATCGATCCAGCTACCCATGTATTGTAAGTCCTTCACCTGTTCTAGACTTGTATTCTTGTGATGCAGAGCAAGCGGTGAGCTTGTGATGGACATGCTCTTTGATTTGTCAACGTTAATGCTTAGCCCGACATTTTCTGCATTTTCTGTAATAGCGTCAAGTAGCTGCTGTAACGTCTGTTTAGAATCTTCAAGCAAGACTACGTCATCCACGAAATCTAAATCACAGAGTTGCTTGCTGCTTACTTTTACGCCATATACAGAGTTTTGTCTTAATATGTAGTCCATTATAATTACAAAAAGAAATGGGGGAAGTACGCATCCCTGACGCACACCAGACATTATCTTGAAAAATCTGGTTGTGCCATTCTCAGTCTTAACGCAGCACTCGGTCTCTTCGTATAGGGATATTATCATGCTCACTAGTTTTTCTGGCACCCCATAATACTTAAGGACTCTCCACAAGCATTCTCGGTCAACTGATTCAAACGCCTTTTCGAAGTCAATAAATAGTAGATATAACTTGTTCTTTCACTCTTTTTGATTCCTCGACAAGCGTTCACAGTACAAATATCAAGTCAGAGCACGATCTGCCGGTCCTAAAACCATGCTGCTCTTCTCGCAGATGTGTATCTAGTGCCTCTCTTATCCGGTACAATATAATGGAAGCCAATAGTTTGCACGGTACTGGCAGAAGGTTGATACCTCTTCAATTATCGCACACCATTGTGTCTCCCTTTTTGAAAATTTTCATTAATATCCCCTTGATCCATTCGCGTGGAATCTTCCCTATATTCCATATATTGGTGAAAAGGGCGATCCACACAGTGAAGTATGTTCTTATTGAATACTTTAGCATTTCTGCTAATATTCCGTCTATGCCAGGAGCTCGTCCGTTTTTTTAGCTTATTTGCTGCATATATGACCTCGGCAGAGCTTAGCGGGTCTGTATTTACGTCGAGTTTTAAAAAGCGAGTATCAGGTACATTTTCTCGGTCACTAGGTCTCGGTCCATTTAATACTTTCTCGAAGCAGACAGCCCACCTTTGGTCAATTTTTATCAGGATCTGATAAAATCACTCCATTCTCGTCTTTGACCAGGGTGATTCTGCTGTTTCTGCTGTTTGTAGTTTTCAGGCATAATCAGAAAAGGAAGTTAAACTTAGAACTCGTGCCTAGTTCCCAGAAATGGAAAAAGCTGCTACAGGATCTGACTAAAAATGTCCGTTTTCCCTTCATCAGCTGTATCTTATTTATCCTTCATCCTTTATTCAGCTTCAGTTACATTGCATTGCTACAGCTGTGTGTGATCTCTGGGTCTCGTATCTGCTTCAGTTGAATTATTTCTCGTTAATATATTCAAAATTTCACCCAGGTAAAACTTTAAACTTAAAAGTTCAAACCTTACCACAACCTGAATGCAAAAGAAAGTTCTTATGAACTGAGCACGGATAGGTAGAGACAGTGACACCAATTCCCATGTAGGGGGGGGGCACGGTTTTTTATAATAAAAGTACCAATAAAGACACTTTTCAAAATCGCCATTTTGAGATTTGTGCCCCAAGATTAAGGTATGACATATGGAATTTAAAAGTCATTTAACTAATTGTTTTATCTAAGGTGCCAGGGGACAGAGCATCGCTCGGTGAAAAGAAAGACATTTTTTAAAATCTCAAAATTTTAAAAAATATTAAAAAGTTTTTGAAATCACAAAACAACTTTAATTTCTTTTATTTTATACGCAGAAGAAAGTATAACCACTATAATATTGGACCTCTGGGTATTTGTGACGTCATTCATATGAAAAATGTTTCCCAAAATTAACTAAGACCCTAAGCAAATTTTCACAAAGACGTAGTAAAAAAAGACTTTCCTCCCATCAGGTACATACGTATGGGGCTCTTGGGATCACCCCTGCCCACACTCTTCCCATGTCCAAAACTTTCGTCTAAATAAAGGATCTTTGGGGCTTTCAAACCCCTCTGGAAGTAAGTCGTTTAAAGATCTTATTTTTTCCCTAAATTGCCAAGAGAGCCCCAGCAAGTGCTAAGAAGAGCATTTAAATTTAGATGGTAGCGATGCCGAAAAACTCTCAGCAATATTTAATGGCGATAATTAAGAGATCTACGATACCCTTTAACAACAGAATACTAGAATAAAAGGGTAGGACAAAATACCTGACATATCTCCAGCCTTTGTTTCCAGCATCTGTGTTCCAAACCTTCTCACAGGATCCGGATCATTTTTATAGGACGTCTTCCATAGCACATTCGGTGGTTGTTGGTCTCTGTACACTTCCATTCGATGTCGAAATTGATATCGTTTATCACTAGGAAAATCACGAGCAGTTGGGAGTTGGGCCCGAACTAGGGTCTCGGGATCACATAGATTATAAGGGTTTTGCGGATCTCTTCTTACGGTTAAAGGTAGGTTATTGAAAATCCCAAGCTTTTGCTCCACTAAAGAAATGAATAAGAGCCAACGAGTGTTTTCCCATTTCAAAAGTTTTCTTGTTTCCGGGAATAAATCTTTGGATATGTTGTATGCATACAGTGTAAACTGAAAATAATAAATTAATATCTAACATCTGAAATCTAAAAAGTAAATCCTATAAAAGCCAAGAAAACATGTTGGATACAAAAATTGCATACCACAAAAATAGAATATCTAAAAAACAATAAAAATAAGACAGGAGCTTAAAAAACCTTTTATGTAAAACATTCTAATCAAAAATGAAATTAATAACACCGATAAATGTCAACACGAGTGACTAAGGCTAACTTCAAAAAATGTTGTTTTCAATAATGAATCTACACTACTAGTTAGGACAAAAAAAGGCGTTTATAAAGTTCCAACCTCCATCCGTCCTTACTCTAAAGGCTTAAAATATCTTTTTTTTAAGAAAGAGATTTACTAGACAATTCAACAATAAATTTAAACAATAAAATCAAATAGACCATCATTTAGCAATGCTAAATTTATGAAAATGCAGGCAGAATAAAAATTAATGGGGGGGGGGACACAAACACGTACACTAAAACGGATATGACGAACAACCACCAACCAATAATTACTCACAAAATACCAAGTCAGAGTAAAGTGCAATGCGCAATAAATAATACAAACACACATTTCCAACTTCGCTCAGAGACATTAACCGTACACAGTTATTAAACAGAAATAATAATAAATAAATAATTATCTAAAGACTCTTCAAAACTTGTCAATAACTTCAATTTTTTTCAATTTTCACTTAGAATTTTCACTTCTTAAACTGTAGACTTTGGAAACGAGGTTTCCAGGATGTGAAGGGCATTCTTAGCCAGATTTTGATATTTGTATATTAAAGTTAGGGCACACTGCTTCGTTAAATCTATTAAGTCTTACAAGTAGAAAAAGAGTGAAATTATGAGCTAAACTTCCTTGGACCCTAATTTGGGAAGTAGATCCATTTCTGAAAATAACATTCACCTAACAAAAAGATGTCTCAAGTTCACGAGGAGGCAGTGAACTAGAGGGGGATAAAGCTTGAAACATTTTTCCTCCGAGATAACAAGGACTGTAGACTCATCCCTGATAGATTACTCGACGCAGTGTTTCCGAGTTAGTGAAACGATACTCCTCTACAACTGCACAATACAATTGTACATTGTAAATAAATACCGGATATCTATTGAATTTCTGATCACCGCTTTATTTTAATATTGCCAGGTCATCAAATAATGATTTCTTTAAATAGATTTGCTCTTATCTAGCAGAGTTTTAAACGAAGGGCAAGGACAGAAGCAAAAATGAAGAATAATAACAAACAAAAATATAAATAAACAGTTACATATCAATTCAACCTTTGCAAAAGAGTAAAAAATTTCCTTTACTTCAAATCCAGGATATGTGCTTGATGAAATTTCAAACGTCTTAATTGCCATAAAAATCTTCATATTACTGAAATAAACATCAATAGCAGTTTCAGACCTGAATTTTGGAAGTTTATTACAGTTCTTTTTTCGCGTCAATTTCAGGCAGAATCCCCTGCCCATGGTCTTCAGTTAGGCTTGCAGCTCTTAAAAATTTAAATTATGTTGATTTGATTCCTTTATCTAATGTCACTTAGCAAAATGCCAGTCTTCTTCTGGATATAACGCCAAACTGGATAACTTAGACACAAATTCGACTCGAGTTGAAATAAACTGGCTGATACAAAACTCAACTCAATCTGGATAAGTTTGCAACTTGCTGTAAACAATGGCAACTTGCCACTGAGGCTCTATTGCCAGTAACGAAGGAAATCACACAAATACAACTACTTAAAATAAAAAACTTACTCAAACGCTACACAACTCAAATCAAACAAGTTTGAGATAGAATCAAATGATAAGCTCAACTGAGTTGAGATAAACTGGTCAACATAAACTTAACTCAAACCTCGAACCATGAATTCATCAAAAGAGATAACGAAATAATAATGAAATGAACTAGATTTTTTCTTCTTTTTTAACAGATCTCCTTTTTCTATTGGGTGTTTCAGATATAAAACACAAGAAATGTACGAAACTACTAGTTCATTTAGTGAATTAAAGTAATTGCCTTTTTTTTTGGTAAAAAAACAAAATGCAGTCGTATATTCATGTGTTCTATATGGTAGGATTTAGTAACAAATGATTCCGTGATGTGCTGCAGAACTATGCAGCACACACGGCAAGACAACTGTATTAGAGATACAACATTATCTGTTTGTGTTATACAACATTATCTGTTTTTTTTTTTAATTTAGCCCAGATGTTGTGTTAAGATAGTTTCAAATAAGACAATTAATTGTCTGTCACCATGGGTGAACGAAAACGGTTTGTTCACCCGTGAAACATCTCCAAAAAGTTTTTCTTTTGCCGAAAGGTTAGCCCCTCTCTCATATGGAATAAAAAGTGTAGCCTATAACAAAGATTAGGCCGCGTTTTAAAGGGAGAGTCCTGAAAAAAAAACAAAAAAACTACAAAGTATCACGATTTAGGAAAACACATCTTTTTTTTACTATCGAAAATTATTTTCTCAAAAATAGGGAGGCTCAAACAGTGACACAGGATGGGTGCGCATGTAAAAGTGGCCTTCGGATCCGTGCCCCCTAAAACCCAGAGTTTTTTAATGTGTTTTTAATAATACCTTATATTTTCCATGCACTGAGGCCAGTTTAGTAATTTCTTGAGGATTCCCCCCTAAAACAACACTACAAACGTACCCGGGGTGGAATTTATGCCCCTTTGATTTTTCAGGTTTGTCACTGAATATTTTTTAACGTCAGTCAGATACAATGACCAAAACACAAGTGAAAAGCAAGAGTAATGTCAGAAGATATAGCCCAGAAAAAAAATATACTTTTTATGGAAGAGGTACCCATTGACTCTTTTTTATATAAATCTTTTTTTTTATCAACCCTACTTTTTTTTATTGACTCTTTTTTTAATCAATACTACTGTCAAAGTGCAGTCCAACATATACACGATGCCTGAATTTTTTTTTTCAAAAAATCAACTAACACGAGGGAGGGAAGATAGAGACTCATTTCATACAGCCCTTTTCCACAAGAAAAACTTAATTTCCATTTAAAAACGCATTTGGAATCACTGGAATTGTCCTATTTTCGCTATTTTCTCTTGTAATGTAGATACCATTCCCTTCAAGTGGATTAAGACAGATTTCAGCAAATGAAATAATCTCCGAAAGTTCTCAGCTCAGGGCAAGGGTTTTAAGTTATGTCCTGGGGGCATATAAGGTTTTTATAGAAGGCTTTGTCGTAGAAACTTCAAAACATACTCATTCGATTGGAAATTAAAGGGCTAGTGTCCTTATTAATAGTCGAAAGTGATTGGAGTGCAACTAGCCCCCTTCCCCCCCCCCCACGTCCATCATTTCCCAACACATCCAATCAAAATTTTCAGATAGCCATTTTGTTCAGCGTAGTTGATTTCCAGATAGAAAATATATTTTTGAGAAGGATACTCCCCCAAAACCCTCAGGGCAAGGGTTTTAAGCTATGCCCTGGGGGCATATAAGGTTTTTATAGAAGGCGTTGTCGTAGAAACTTCAAAAAAGGCTCATTCGAACGGAAATTAAAGGGCTAGTGCCCTTTTTAATAGTCGAAAGTGATTGGAGTGCAACTAGCCCCCCCTCCCACGCCCATCATTTCACCAAACACATCCAATCAAAATTTTGAGATAGCCATTTTGTTCAGCGTAGTTGATTTCCGGATAGAAAATATGTTTTTGAGGAGGACACTCCCCCAGAACCTTGAGGGCAAGGGTTTTAAGATATGCCCTGGGGGCATATAAGATTATATAGAAGGCATTGTCGTAGAAACTTCAAAAAAGGCTCATTCGATTGGAAATTCAAAGGAATAGTGCCCTTTTTAATAGTCGAAAGTGATTGGAGGGCAACTAGCCCCCCCCCACGCCCATCATTCCCCCAAACACATCCAATCAAAATTTTGAGATAGCCATTTTGTTCAGCGTAGTTGATTTTCAGATAGAAAACATGTTTTTGAGGAGGACAATCCCCCACAACCCTCAGGGCAAGGGTTTTAAGTTATGCCCTGGGGCATATAAGGTTTTTATAGAGGGCGTTGTCATAGAAACTTCAAAAAAGGCTCATTTGATTGGAAATTCAAAGGGATAGTGCCCTTTTTAATAGTCAAATTGATTGGAGGGCTACTAGCCCCCCCCCCTACGCCCATCATTCCCCCAAACACATGCAATCAAAATTTTGAGACAGCCATTTTTGTTCAGTGTAGTTGATTTCCAGATTGAAAATATATTTTTGAGGAGGACACTCCCCCACAACCCTCAGGACAAGGGTTTTAATTTATGCCCTGGGGGCATATAAGTTTTTTATAGAAGGCGTTGTCGTAGAAACTTCAAAACAGGCTCATTCGATTGGAAATTAAAGGGCTAGTGCCCTTTTTAACAGTCGAAAGTGATTGGAGGGCAACTAGCCCCCTCCACGCCTATCATTTCCCCAAACACATCCAATCAAACTTTTGAGATAGCCATTTTGTTCAGTGTAGTTGATTTCCAGATAGAAAATATGTTTTTGAGGAGGACACTCCCCCAAAACCCTCAGGGCAAGAGTTTTAAGTTATGCCCTGGAGGCATATAAGGTTTTTATAGAAGGCGTTGTCGTAGAAACTTCAAAACAGGCACATTCAATTGAAAATTCAAAGGGCTAGTGCCCTTTTTAATAGTCGAAAGTGATTAAAGGGCAACTAGCCCCCCCCCCCCCACGCCCATCATTCCCCCAAACACATCCAATCAAAATTTTGAGATAGCCATTTTGTTCAGCGTAGTTGATTTCTAGATAGAAAATATGTTTTTGAGGAGGACGATCCCCCACAACCCTCCGGGCAAGGGTTTTAAGTTATGCCCTGGAGGCATATAAAGTTTTTATAGAAGGCGGTGTCGTAGAAACTTCAAAAAAGGCTCATTCGATTGGAAATTCCGAGGGCTAGTGCCCTTTGTAATAGTCGAAAGTGATTTGAGGGCAACTAACCTTCCTCTCACGCCCACCTTTTCCAAACACATCCAATCAAAATTTTAAGACAGCCATTTTATTAAACGTAGTTTTAAGTTCTGAAAATTAGGTCTTTGAGGATTACAACTCCCCCAAAGCTCTCAGGGCAAGGGTTGCAATTTCAGGATTCTCCAAATCCTTCATATTATTTCTGATGGAAGGAATGCTTGTATAAACTCTAGAGAGAGCTCATTTGATTGAAAATTGAAAGTTCTTGTTCACTTTTTAAGAGTCTGAAGGGCGACTAACCCCTCTCCCTCCTTCACGCCCTAAATGCATCAGATAAAATTTTTTGAGATATACATTTTGTTAAAATAGTTCAAAGTTCTGATAACAAAAAACTCCGGTGTCGACACAGCCCACCAGGGCCCAGGGGTAGGCGTTTTAAGTCATGCCCTGGGGCATAACTTATTAAGGGGGATTTATAACTTATGGGAAGGGGTTTTGTATGGGAAGAACACATAGGAAATGTATTATAATTATCCAATTATAAGGTTAAAATACATACTCTGTGATAGATGCAAAATTGCTTTGGAACACAAAATCCTATTAAGGTCAATTCCAAACAGTCGTGATCCCTTTGTGTCAGCAAGTGAAATGGTCTAAACCCCCTTATTGGATCTATTTTTTCAATCCATTCATTGTTGTCAATCGCTGTCCACAAGTTATGCAAGCTGTCTTTTGTTCATATATAAGGTTTTTATCAAAGAGGTAATCGTATAGACTTTGAAAAAAGCCTCATTCGATTTAAAATGAAAGTTCTAGATCCGTTTTTTAAAAGTCAAGAATAATCGGACAGTAAGCACCCCCTCCCCATGCCATAAAAACTTGAAACTTTTTGCAATCAAAAAAAACAAACAAAAAATTTAAAATAAAATGAAACTTTTTGCAATCAAAAACAAACAAAAATTAATTAAAAAAACCGAAAAATAAGTTTTTCAAAGAAAGTAAAGGCCATTTTAAACTTAAGCTCAGGAGATACAAATACCTGTTAAAATTCAAACTCAAAACGACCAGAAAATTACTATTAAAGAAGAAATGAAACCCAAAACGAACAGAAATTAAATAGACAATCATAGCAAAAAACATACAACAAGTAATAATATAAACGAATAAATAGATCTTAAAGCGAGTAATGCTTAGATTGAATATATGAAAATCAAGCTTAAAACGAAAACAAATATTTTGCTATTAAAGTATAAATGAAACTTAAAACGAACAGAAATTAAATAAACAATCAATGCGAACAAACATACAATATATATTAATGTAAATGAATAAATAAATCTTAAAACGAGTGAAACTTAAATTGAATACGCAAATCAAGCTTGAATCGAATAAAAATAACTACAAACAAGAGTTTGGGTATCGTCTCACTGCAGAAGCCTAGAACCTACTGCGTCATTGGCGCTTTACTGAAAACGAATTATATTACAAATCTTTTTTTTTGTACTTAATATTGAAAATAAATATTAAAATTTACAGTAAAATTTTGAACTGATGAGCTTTTAGCAATTAATATTATTATGCATCAAATATTCAGTTTAATTTACTAGTTCTTTTCAAGATTGGTCAAGACAAATATAGTTTCACTACAAGCAAAATTTGGATACTGCCTCCTTCTTTAACTGTAAAAACCTAAAGCCTTCTGCGTCATTGGTGCTTCACTGAAAACGAATTACTCGTATATTACAAATTTATTATTTTCCAGTTCTTACAGCATTGAAAATGAAAATAAAAATTACAGTGAAAAAAAAAATCTTGAACTGATGGATCTTTCAACAATTAATATCATTATATATCTAAAATTCAATTTGATTTTGTTTATACTTTCCAAGACTGTTCAAGACTCATATAGTTTTGCCATTTTTTTTTAACTCTGCCATTTTTTTGTAAATAATCGTGCTAGTTTGTTATGAAAACATTCTATGGCTTCTAGGCATTTCTATTTGAGCGGAAAACTGCACCTCAAACTTGGTGGAACATGCATTTTCTTGCATGAAACACCAAAATATAATAAAATGTCAAGTTTTGGAGTGTTCCACCACTCGCAAGCAAGTGCCATTGGTATTTTTGAATCCGCATGGTCAATTTAGGGGGTGGAGGAAAGGGCGTGAAATTCGAAATTCAAAACATATGTGCTGAATTATATCTCATTGGTTTTTAACAAGAAACAACAACTATTGGTACCAGTGGGTTCATCAGTTGTCCCTATTACAACTGACAAGTATATCCAACGATACCCCTACGGTAAAGAGGGGACTTTAAGAGTAAGATTCTTTCCAATTTCTACTAATTTCCAACAATCCTGCTGCTACTCAGAATCTGCTTGCTTCCTGCATTTTGCTTGGTTTCTGTATTCTGCTGTGCTTTGCTCATATTGCTTCTTTGAAATGTCTAAAAGGAGCCAATCTGCTGCTGCTAATTCTAGGCCTGCTAACCCAAGTAATCCTGCCATTGCTACGCCTGAGATTCAGACAGATATAACTAATTTGAAGAAGATGGCAAAGTCCATTGAAGAAAATGTCTTTAAATCCCTGCTTACTACTGTTACAAAGAGCATTCAGTTACAAGTTTAATCCCTTGGTCTGCCTATGAAAGGTGAAAAAGATGACCTTAATTTGGCAGTAAAGGACCTGATGTCAAGCTCCATCCAGGAAGACATTAAACAGATGGTCAGTACACAGCTTCAAACAATGGACTTTTCTGGTAAAATTGCAGACACTGAAAAAAAGCTTGCTGATCATGTTGCTGCTCAAACTGATCAACTTAAGCAGCAAGAATTAAAAAATCAACTCACTGTATTTGGATTACCTGAGGATAGTACATTTGACAACCCTGAACCTAAGTTTTTGTCACTTTGCCAAGATAAGTTTCCTGGCATTAGTCTTTTGAACAGTGACATTGTGTTTGTCAAACGTATTGGAAAACGAGTTGGTAATAAAAATCGACCAGTTATTATTGAGTTCTGCAACCTGAGAGCACGTTTCTTGCTTCTCAAAAATAAAAAGGACTTGAAAGGATCTGGTGTGGTCATTAATGAGCCTTTGACTAAACCTAGGCTTACCTTACTTTCACAAGCTAAAGCTCATTGTGGCAGGAACAATGCATGGGCTGTGAATGATGATATTTTTGTTAAAAGTGGAAGTAGGGTACTCAAAATATCATCCATTGGTGACATTAATGCCCTTCCTGTTTTGCAAGAATATTTTGCCAGTATTATTTCAGAATGACTAGTGCTGCTTAACATAACTCTTCTCTTTACAACAAAATTTCATCTGCTTAGTTATTTTTTTTGCCAATTTTTCTTTTTTTCTCTTTGGCTTGTTCTTTTCCCTTGTCATCAAAATTATTACATGCAGTTTTGTTTTATTTAACTTATTTTCCATGTTGTATTCTTCCTGTCCACACTAATTTAGCTTTATCTGTTTCACCACTTTTCCTAATATTGGATAATGAAAATGGATGATGCTCAGGATTCTTTTTGTTTCCTAACTGAACTTTCTCTTCTAGATTCAGTGTGTTGTGATTCACCTTTTGTGTCTAGTGATGATAGTGAAAATGATCCTCTGTTCAAATCTCTTCATCAGTCTGATTGTTGTTTCCATTCTTATCAACATTACTTTAAAAAAGTGCTGCCCTCAATGTCTTCTGTTAAAAACTTTAATGTGTTTACTTTGAATGTGCAAGGTTTAAGGTACAAATGGGATAATGTTCTGCAATATATTGGTGGTATCAACTGCCCTTATGATGTAGTAGGTCTCACAAAGATCTGGCTGTCTTCAAGTGATGATATATCTGTGTATGACATACCAGGTTTTACTGCATACCACTCTACCAGATCTCTAACTAAGTGCTCTGGTGGTATATCCCTTTTTGTCAGAAGTAATCTTAATGTTGTGAGACGTTCAGATCTTGAGAAGATTTTTGATCCAGTCATAAATAACAGAAGTGTGTATGCTTTGATTGTTGACCTGTCATGTGATACAGTAAGTTGTGAAAGTATTTGTTTATTTTATAAGCCTCCACCTTTCCCAATTGCGAAATTTTCTGAATTAATTGATGAAATGTACTCAGTTGATAAGCTTGCTTCAAGAAATGTTTTTATGCTTGGAGATTTTAACTGAAATTTATTGAAAATTGGGTGTGATAATGAGCCTGGCCATTTTTCTGAATCTATTTCTTCCTCTGGCCTTCTTCCTAGCATTTTCTTTCCCACCCGTGTTGATCCAGTCGGATCTTCTGCAACTCTGATTGACAACATTTTTCTGCCTTCTAAAAATGATATTAAATTTTCCTCTGGTATTATTTTCTCTGATCTTTCTGACCATTTTTCAATTTATTGTTCTGTTTCCAAATTAAAAATGCTGAGCCAAGAGGATACCAGAGGTGAGTCTTATTCAAGAATTTATACTCAGAGCAAGGGTCATAGCCTTATGTCTGATCTTAGTGCTAGTGATGGGTGTTCAGCAATGAATTCTGATGATGTTAATAGGGATTCAGTCTCATTAATAAGTTGGCTGACAACACTAATTGAAAAAAATTTTCCCCTAGTAAAATCTTCAAGCAAAATATAAACCCAAGATGCCTTGGATGTCTCCTAGTCTTGTGAGATCAACAATGCAGAAGTCAGAGCTTTTTAAGATGGCTTGCAAGAGCCTTGATCCTGATGATTTATCAAAGCATAAGCATTATAAGAATGTATTAACATCAACAATTAGACTAGATAAGAAGAATTACTTTTTATTGAAAATTCAGGAATGCAAAGGTAATTTACAGAAAGTTTGGAGTGTAGTTAATGAAGCTTTATCTCGCAGGAAACAATCAAAGAAACAGCCTACTGCCTTCAAGAATGCAGATAGTTCAACTATTGAAAAAGCAGCTGTACATAAAGCCTTCAACTCTTACTTTACCACCCTACCAACTGTTAAGACCTCCTCCTTTCCTAAACTAGGTAAATCTTCACCAGCTGAGAGAAGTATTTTTCTAACTCCTTGTACAAGCATAGAGATCTGTGATTTTATTTCTTCTTTAAGTAGCAGTAACACAGCTGATGCGCTTGGACTAACAAACCATGTGCTTAAGTCTGTTTCTTCTTATGTTGTTGAACCTCTTACCCATATTTTTAATCTATCTATTTCAAAAGGTGTATACTTCCTCCCAATGCAATGCTCTCTCTTTACTATGCATTCATTCTTCCTTATCTTTCTTATTATTGCTGCACTGTATGGGGCAATACTAACTATTCTTCTCTTCGGCAACTCCAAACAGCACAGAATAGAGCAGTGAAGACAACTTTTCGCCTACCCCGACTCTATCCTACAGCTGATCTTTACAGTGATACAGGTCTAGATGCCTTAGATGTGGTTATCAAGAAGCAGAACCTAAAACTAGCTCATCGAGCTTTAATTTCTCGCTTCCTCCAAACATCTTATCCTACTTAGATCTAGCATCTACACGTAAGTGCCAGAATTTGCTTCGGAGCTCTGTTCACCAATTTCGGCTGCCTAAAAGGGTATCCTCAGCAGCTCAGAGGTCACCAATTTATAGAGCAATTGCTCTTTGGAACTCTATTCCCAGTGAACTTTCTTTTATCAAAAACTCTTCTTCCCTTTGCAGAAAAATATTCTCTAAGGCTTGAAGTAATCTCGCTTTTTTTTTCTTTATTTCTTTATTCATTTTGCTTTATCTATTTATTCCGCTTTACTTTATATAGTTTTTTTTTTCTTTTCTCCTCTCTAATTATGTTGAATGAGATTCGAAACCCCGTTGTTTAATAATATTATTAATGTTTGGATTTGAATTCGTCTGTATCGCTCACGAGGTGCAATAGTGTTTATAGTTAGGCTGAGGGTTCATTAACAATCCAGGACACAGAATGCCGCTCAAGAGGTGAAAGCATTTATAGTCAGGACGAGGGATTATTAAAAGTTCATGATCCAGAATCAGCCTATCGCTCAAGCGATATAATAGTATTTATAGCCAGGCTTAGGGATTATTAATAGCCTAGGACGCAGAATCTGTCTATGTCACTCATATGCGAGTCAGGCTGAAAGATTAATAGCCTAGGATTGAGAATCAGCTAATCACTCAAGCGCTTAGGTAGTTTTTAAATCCAGACTTAGAGATGATTAACAGTCCAAGACGCCGAATCGATCTACGTTGCTGATGAGGTGGCGATCGTATTTATGGTTAGGCTGAGGAATTATGAACAATCAAGGACACAGAATGGGTCACTCAGAGGTGCGATTTTATTTAATAGTCAGGATGAGGAATTATCAATAGCCCAGAATTCACAACCAGTTTATCACTCAAGAGAAAATTCATAGTCTGGCTGAATAAATATTAAAAGGACAGAACCAGGAATCAATCTGTCGTTCGGGAGGTACGATTATGCTGATTACAGAGATACTTTTCTTAATCAGCATAATTAGAGTCATGATTCGTCCATAGGTGGGTTTTAGTGTGGCTTAGGGATTATTGGGTGCTCCAGGACCCAGACTCGGTCTACCTTTCGGTAGGAGTGACTATGAGTGGAAGAGGATATGATAATGGGGTTTTTAGCAACGTGCTGAAAAAAAACGTATTATTCTTATCCGCATAATCAGAGCCTAAATTAGTCCAAAGATGGGATTATAGTCTAGCTCAGGGACTATTAATAGTCCAGGACACCGACTCGGTCTATCGTTCAGGAAGTTTTATTATAGGCCGGACAAGGCTTGATGATGGTTTTTTTCACCAGTTTAGTATGCTGACTATAAAAATGCTACAGAAAATTGTCGACCGAATGAAGAAAATGAGGATTTCAGCCTACAGAAATGAAATAGCCTAAATCTCTCTTAACAGAATTTTTTTCTATATGGTAATTTGTAAGTGGAGACCAATTAAACAATATACATTTTTTTACTTACGTAGAATGTTTATAAACTTGTAAAAATTACTCTCTTCCAGAAAAACAATCTAACAAATTCTTCAAATAATTGTAAAATAAAAGTTCAAAACAATGTTATTACAAAATTATTCAGTTGTATTAAATCAAATACTAATTGATGGGGAAAACATTTTTAAATAATTATTCTGAAAAACATTTTGATTTTCCCATCAGTTTTTATGCGAAAACGAATCCACCTAACTTGCTTGTTCACGAGCAGGAGCTGAAAGTAACGTCTCTCTTGTGACGGAGGCACGCCTCTTGGAGATAATTAAATTATTCAAGAGTGCAGCCACTTAAACTGCACTTTACGTAATTTTAAAATATAATTTTTATGATTAAATAATCAGAATCAAGAAAGGGATCGTTACGGAGGAGAGATGGTGATTATAGCCAGCCTCAGCGATTGTCACTGGTCGAGGATCAAAAATTAGTCCATCATTCAGAAGGTGCGGTTACAACATGGAAAAAACTTCGATTGCGGTGGCTCGACTTTTCAGTAATTAATGACCTCGTTATTAGGATTGCTCTGCAGAACATGGGACATTTGATTTGTCCACTGAATACTAAATTAAAGGAATAGCTAGCTTATTTTTCTTAATTCCTTCAATGTCCAAAGGACATATTTTTCCTTGAGGGACAATTGGGCTGAAATTGCGACAGTAATAACCATCCTTTTTTAAGCTATTTTTGCGTCGTATCTACGCCTCGTAAGCAGGACACTAAGAGATGGAGTCTATGAGTAAAGTCTCCCCCTCCGTTGATGTCGTATTTGGTAGATATCAACAATATGTACTTTTAAAACTATTATATGCTGATATGACTATCGCTTCTTTTCTTTTTTTTATATCAGAAGGCTGTATCATTAGAGGAATAGCTAGCTAATTTCCCTTAATTCCTTCAACTTCCAAAGAAAATATTTTTTGTTGAGGGACACTTGGGCTTAAATTGTGACAGGAATAACCAGTATATTTTTTAAGCTATTTTTTCATTGTCAATTGTGTTTATCTAAGAATGTTCTATGGTTTATCAAAAAGTGTCTATTATGTTTTATTAAGGCCGTACCCATGGAGGGGGGGGAGGGGGGGGTGAACCCCCCCCCCAAAAAAAAAAAGTTTTTCTGACTAGTAAAAACGTAACAAAAATGGATATAAACAAATTTTCTATGCGTTTTTTTTAGGTGTTTTTATGTAACCCCCCCCCCTCCCTCCGAAAAAATAGTAAAAAAGTAAAATTAGTAAAAAGTTTACTAATGATATTTCATCAATCTCATCTAATAATTTCCTCCTTGTTAATTTTTCTAGTTTTATTTTTGTATTTTCATGTATTCATTTGTATATTTGATTGAAATAAATAATTGAGAAATAGAAGACTCCTTCGTAAATAATCATTGGTATTTTTATGAACTAAAACCCGTTACCTATTGGGTCACAACTTACTTAATTGATAAAACTTTTAATAAAAATCCGTCAATATTTTTTGGAAATATAAAAGAAAATTTCTAAATAAACTTATTCAACGAGTTTCTTTCTTGTATTTGTTAGGTAGGCTTCTGACGATGACAATAAAAAAAAGAGCTGAATTTTCAAAAAAAAAAAAAAAATAGTTTTCCACAATTTTTGAAAGGTAAAAAAGAGTCCACCTTACCTTCTTGTTTTCAATAAGAGCCCAAATCAGCGCCTGTCTTGGAATAAAGATATCACTGCTTTCACACGGGTAGAACTGTAGATTTAAACCACTGTTTTTGCTGGTACCAATGGAGGCTTGACTTGATGAGTCTGATAATTTGACTTCAGCACTACTATGTCTAAGTTTTTCCCATATAAATGGTTGATATTTGAGCAAGGACTTGTAAGCTAAATGATAGGTGAAGTAAGAATGAAAGAAAAGTCAAGTGTACAGAATACTATATCGAATTTTAAGAACTTATAGTAAAAAAAAGTTTTATTTCTTTTAATATTTTCCAAATTTACTTCAGTCTATCCTATTCAAATACGATAAATTTGACAATACAAAGAAGTTTGACAATACAAATAAAGATTTATAAATTTGGAATAAATATGATGCTAAATACGAAATAGAAAATATTAAACATGGCAAGAAAATAAAAATAATTTCATATTTATTCCAATTGAATCTATGCTATTTCAAATTTATTCTAATATATTCAAATTTGTTTTGTCGGAATTCAATATATATATATATAGATATATATATATATATATATATATATATATATATATATTATATATATATATATATTATATATATATATATATATATATATATATATATATATATATATATATATATATATATATATATATATATATATATATATATATATATATATATATATATATATATATATATATATATATATATATATATATATATATATATATATATATATATATATATAGAGAACTTGTTAAGGACCAAAAAAAAAGATATAAAAAATTGACGTGACACAAAAAAAAAAAAGATAGACGAATAAAACATGAGTAATAAAAGCAAATTGGTTAAAAATTGATAGATTAAATTATATTATCAAGTTTTGTTACATTGTTGTACAGCGTGCAGAAACTTGTGGCAAGCTAAACACTGGATGGTATTTTGTTCCATTAAGTAATGGATTTGTAAATGGGAGGTTGCTGGGCAGCCCTAGAAGCAAATTTAGGAATTATAGGCTCTATTGGATAAACGGAGACAGTGGGCTTCCGAATTATTAATCAAACAGTTCGTGATAACGAACTGTAAGAAAGGAGCGACCCAGCTCAATGGTGACCAAAACTCTAGAAAACAGGTTTTGATACCAATAGATACATCAAAAGAATCAAATTTCAATGCTGAATTCATATATATAACTTTCATCAAGTTTAGTTCTACCCATCAAAAGTTACGCGCCTGAGAAAATTTGGCTGATTTTCAAAAAAAGGGTGAAAGACCCCCTAAAAGTTATATAATCTTAATGAAAATCACACCACCATATTCAGCGTATCAGAGAACCCTACTGTAGAGGTTTCAAGCTCCTATCTACAAAAATGTGGAATTTTGCATTTTTTGCCAGAAGAGAGATCATGGATGCGTGTTTATTTGTTTTTTTTCCCAGGGATGATCGTATCGACCCAGTGGTCCTAGAATATCGTGGGAGGACTCATTGGAACGGAAATTAAAAGTTCTAGTGCCCTTTTTAAGTGACCAAAAAATGGAGGGCAACAAGGCCCCCTCCCACGCTTATTTTTTTCCCAAAGTCCCCTGATCAAAATTTTGAGATAGTCATTTTGTTCAGCATGGTTGAAAATATGATAAGTATGTCCTTTAGGATGACTTAATCCCCCGACGTCCCCGGGGGGAGGGCTGAAAGTTATGAACTTTATTCAATGTTAACATATAGTATTGGTTATTTGGAAGTATACAGACGTTTTCAGGGGGGATTTTTTCTGGTAGTAGGGGGGATGGGTGGGTCGGAGGTTATTTGGGAAGATCTTTCCATGAACGGAGTTTTTATGGGGGAAGGGACATTGCTATAAAGGGGGCGCCGGATTTACCAGCATTATTTAAAGAAGATCAGAAAAAAATATAAAAAAAAACAAGTTTTCCAACTGAAAATAAGGAGTAACATCAAAACTTAAAACGAATAGAAAATATTACGTGTATGATTGTGTTTTCCCTCTAGTCAATACTCGCTCTTTAAGCCAAAGATTTTTTAGTACTTTCATAAGAGCTATTTATTCTAAATAACGGCCTTTGTGATTAAGGGTCATATTTAAAGAATTGGAACAAAATTCAAACTTTAGCTTAAAGAGCGAGGTATTGACTAGGGGGCGAGCCCCCTAATATACGTATTAAAAATATATGAATATAAAAGTTCGTTACGTAAGTTAATTCGTAAGTTACGTATATTTATTACGAATAAAACGTTTGTAAATAAAATTAATGTTTCGAGAAAGCCATTTAACCAAATAAAAGTAAAATTAATATGCAAATTTTGTTTTAATTATTTATGTACGGTGAGCCAAAATCAAAACCTGCATTAATTCAAAAACGTTCAAAAATTAAATAAAAAAAACAAGTTTTTTTAACTGAAAGTAAGGAATGACTTTAAAACTTAAAACGAATAGAAATTATTCCGTATATGAAAGGGGTGTCCCCCCCTCCTCAACGCCTCGCTCTTTACGCTAAAGTTTGACTTTCTCACAAATCTTATTTTTTTTAAACAATAAAAAACTTTAGCGTAAAGAGCGAGGCGTCGAGGAGGGGACAGCCCCTTTCATATACGGAATAATTTCTGTTCGTTTTAAGTTTTAAAGTCGTTCCTTACTTTCAGTTAAAAAAAACTTGTTTTTTTATTTAATATTATAATAGGTTAGCAGTTGAGGAGGAAGATTATTGTGGAAAGCAGAGTAGGCAAGCGATAAGTTTAGTTTTTTTGTATGATTTGATCTAGTGGAGCAATGCCAAAATCTGAGTACAAATCACGGGTTGGATATAGACGGGGAAGCCGAAAAACTGCTTTAATGGCACGGTTTTGGGCAAATTTGATTTTTCTAGTGAAGGACCGGTTTGTATTTCCCCAAACTGATCCGCAATAAGAAAAGTAAGGAAAAATAAAGGAATAAAAGAGGGTAACTAGGATACCAGGAGGAAGAAAATAATTCAAACGGTTAATCATAGGTACTTGTCTCAAAATTATTGCTGTGATGTAAGAAATAAGATTAGAGAATGACAAGCATGAGTCAATAAATACACCAAGAAACTTGGCAACCTCCATTTGTGGAGGATGTCGGAGGAGTACTTGAGACCAAGAGCAGGTTGGATTACGTCTTTGTTGTAGGGGGTTCTGAATAAAACTACTTGACTTTTTTTTGCTATTAATGGTCATGTTATTCGTAAGGCACCACGTCTGGACTCTGTTCAGAAGGACTTAGACAGAGGTTATTGCCGATAGTAAATTGGCGCCTGTGATGAAGAAGTTGTTGTCATCAGCAAATAGTACAGGATACACTGAAGGGCCCAGGTCCATAACAAGATCATTGATATATAGGAGAAATAAAATCGGGCCTAGAACGGACCCTTGGAGGCAATAATTGTATTTTTCATTTCTCGAAAACGGCTCCATATTTTTCTCGGGAAAATTGGTATCCTGGGATATTCTTGCATAAAAAGACGATCTAGATAGGTCAGAAGTATAAGAAAATTCGTAAACACCAAGGTATTGACGAGGAGGCGAACCCCCTCATATACGTAATAATTTCTGTTCGTTTTAAGTTTTCAGGCTGCTCCTTACTTTCAGTTGAAAAAACTTGTTTTTTTTTCAATTTAATTTCTGATCCTTTTTAAAATAAGGCTGGGAAATCTGGAGCCCCTATCGTGAAAAATTGTCTTCCCCGATGAAAAATTCTTCCATGGAGAGATACTCCCCATGTAAACCTCTCTTTGCTACCCCCCTTCACCAGAAAAAATCCCCCCTGAAATCGTCTGCATACTTCACAATAACCTGTACTATATGTAAACAATGATCAAAGTTCACAACTTGCAGCCCTTCCCCCCGGGATTGTGGGGGATTAAGTTATCCTTAAAGACATAGTTACTAGATTTTTCGACTATGCTGAACAAAATGGGTATCTAGCAATTTTGATCACGTGACTTTGGGAAAAAACTTGATCGTGGGAGGGGGCCTAGTTGCCCTGCAATTTTTTGTGGTCAATTAAAAAGGGCATTAGAACTTTTAATTTCCGTTCGAATGAGCCCTCTCGCGATATTCTAGGACCACTGGGTCGCTACGATCACGCCTGAAAAAAAAAAAAAAAACACGCATCCGGGATCTTTCTTCTGGCAAAAATACAAAATTCCATATTTTTTCAGATACGAGCTTGGAACTTCTACAGTAGGGTTCTCTGACACGCTTAATCTGATGGTGTGATTTTCATTAGGATTCTGCAACTTTTAGGGGGTGTTCCCCCTTTTTTTGAAAATAAGGCACGTTTTTCAGGCTCGTAACTTTTGATGGGTAGGATTAGACTTGATAAAACTTATATATTTGAAATCAGCATAAAAAATGTACTTCTTTTGATATGTCTATTGTTATCAAAATTCCGTTTTTTTTAGAGTTTCGGATATAATTGAGCCGGGTTGCTCCTTACTTACAGTTCGTTTACCACGAACTGTATGAAACCAGCACGACAAAGCCTTGTGGAGTAAGTATACTAAAAGAGCTAGTAATAACAGAAGTAGTAATGGTCTACTATTTGACTTTAACTATGATTATCCTTGGTCGTAAATTGTCAATTTTAAGTGTGCCAAATAATCAATTTAAATTATCGATAATAAGTGTGATAAGCGAATTTTATAAGATCCATTTTAGAGTTCTCATATTAAAGAAGTGTTAAATAGGGGAAGAGCTGCAACATTTTCACTTTTCAGGAATAAAATTAGTGGAATAAAGAATTTGTCTTTGCATAAGAGGGTTTCTTTATCTAAGATTATGCCGATTCTTCATTACGGGGCAGAGATCTGGGACATGAGAGAACGCTGCCCAGCTAGAAAGCGTTCAGCTAGGTTATTTTAAGAGATTGTACGGGTTGCATAGAATGACCCATACCCAGTTTCTTAAAGGAGACCTTGGACTGTGGTCTCTTAAAAGTTATAGGACAGTCCAAATGATGAAATTTTGGCTAAGGGTTGTACAGTTACCCAGTGATAGGTTACTGAAGGCTGCATATGATGAGTTACTTCAGCTACATAGGAAAAGATCTTGGCCTTTTAAAGTTAAAGAGGCATTGGATAAGACAGGTTTTTCTTTCACATGGAATGATGGCCTTGGACCAAGTAGTCAACAATTACAGTTGGACAAGGAAATTAAGCGGGTGATGGAGGACCAGACGATACAGAAATGGGGTGAGGAGATTAAGAATTCGGAAACTTTAAGGTATTATAATGAGGTTAAGATAATTTATGGTCAGGAATTTTAATTTAAGCTAAATTTACCGTCTAGATACCTTACATATTGGATGCAGCTACGATCTAATTGCCTTACGATTCGTTCGAGATTGAAAGTTTCTGAGAGAAAGAAAAGTGTCCCGGACGGCAGGTTTGCTTGCCCTCTTTGCCAAGAAGAGGAGGAGAATTTGGAGCATTGTCTGAGGCGTTGTCGAGGTCTTTTGGGGGTAAGGGGAAAATTCATTTGGGAATGATGGAGTGCTGCTTCCTGATGCCTTGAAAAGTACGTCGTCACAATTAATTTGTCTAGTGGGAAGATATCTTGATGAGTATTTTGCAAAAAGAAGAGAGTAGTTTTTATTTTATTTTTGGTTTTTTTCTTTATTATTGTGACGAGTGCTGTAATTTATTCATCTTGTATGTTATTTGTGTACATGGCCACATTTTGGCTTGAAATACACGTTATATTATCTTATCTTATCTTTAACGAATTTAAAATTAACCGACCCCAAAAAGTCCAGAAGACAGTTTTCTAGCAACCAGTTCAAAAACCATTGCTAAACTTGAAGAAGGCTATAAATGAAGTAAATCAGCAGAAAAATTTAACAATACAGAGTAGATACGCACATTTAATAACGTCAGGGTCTTGATTCCCTAAGGTCTTCAAGCATTCCTTCCACAGTTCCGTTGGTCGGGCAATGAGAATATGCTTTGAGTTGAGGCATCTCTGAGAGCTGCATGACAAAGCAAAAGGCACAAAGAAATTTAGAGTTGCACTCTGATTCCAGAAAGGTCGTAAAGTTAGACCTTGATGGGACTGTCCTATCATGCCCTGGAACGTTTTCGTTATTACAGGAATCAAGTGCCTAAAATTGTAAACACAACATTAAGTTACATTAGGCTACATTTCACTAAAGTAAACGAAGAGATGTCTGTTAGATAAAAGTTAATAGTATTTGTTGTTTTCTCTTTTGGTTATTCATAATTATTGGAGAGTAAGCTAGTGAGAATAGTTTTCTTTTTTTCCATTTTTTTTTGTGTGTGTGCATAGAGTTTTCTTCAAAGAAAAAGTCCGTTTTTGGGAGCCTGTTTTGTATTTTCAGTAAAGCGCTACTTTCAATAAACATTATCAAACAGTTCGTGGTAACGAACTGTAAGTAAGGAGCGAACCGGCTCAAAAGTAACCGAAACTCTAAAAACCGGAATTTTGATACCCATAGATACATCAATAGAATCAGATTTTTATGCTGATTTTAAATATATAAGTTTCATTAAGTTTAGTTTTACCCATCAAAAGTTACACGCCTGAGAAAGTTTGCCTTATTTTCAAAAATAGGGGGGAAACACCCCCGAAAAGACATAGAGCTCTAATGAAAATCCTACCATCAGATTCAGCGTATCAGAAAACCCTGCTGCGGAAGTTTCAAGCTCCTATCTGCAAAAATGTGGAATTTTGTATTTTTTGTCAGAAGAAAGATCACGGATGCGTGTTTATTTTTTTTCTTATTTCCCCAGGGGTGATCGTATCGATCCAGTAGTCCTAGAATATCGTAAGAGGGCTCATTTTAAACGGAAATTAAAAGTTCTAGTGCCCTTTTTAAGTGACCAAAAAAATTGGAGAGCAACTTGGCCCCCTCCAACGCTCATTTTGTTCCCAAAGTAACCCAATAAAAATTTTGAGATAGCAATTTTGTTCACCATAGTCGAAAATCTAATAAATACGTCTTTGAGGATAACTTAATCCCCCACAGTTCCCGAGGGAAGGGCTGGAAGTTATGAGCTTTGCCCACTGTTTACACATATAGTATTCATTAATGGGAAGTATAAAGTCGGTTTCAGGAGAGATTTTTTTTTCCGATGGGGGGGATGGTATCGAAGGAGGGGGTTACGGGGGAGGGTCCTTCCGTGGAGGATGTTTCCTTGGGGGAAGGGGCATTTCTATGAAGGGGGCGCCCAATTTCCCAGTATTATTTAAAAAACGATCAGAAATTAAATAAAAAAAACTAGTTTTTTCAACTGAAAGTAAGGAGCAACATTAAAACTTAAAACAAACAGAAATTATTACGTATATGAGGGGGTTCGCCCCCTAGTCAATACCTCGCCCTTTTCGCTAAAGTTTTTTTTAGTAGTTTCAAAAGAGCTATCTATTTTAATTAACCAGCCTTTGTGAATCACGGGTTTGTGATTCGAACAAAATTCGAACTTTAGCGTAAAGAGCAAGGTATCGACAAAGGAGAAAACTCCCGAATATACGTAACAAAACAGACGAATATAGAAGTTCGTTACGCAAGTTAATTCGTAAGTTACGTCAGAACAAAATTTCCAGAAAGCCATTTAGCCAAAAAAGTAAAATTAATATGCAAATTTCGTTTTAATTATTTTTTGTACGGTGAGCCAAAATCAAAGGGGGGGGGGGGGGGGGGGTTATCGGAGGAGGGGGTTAACGGGGGAGGGTCCTTCCATGGAGGATGTTTCCTTGGGGAAGGGACATTTCTACGAAGGGGGTGCCCGATTTCCCAGTATTATTTAAAAAACGATCAGAAATTAAATAAAAAAATTAGTTTTTTTCAACTGAAAGTAAGGAGCAACATTAAAACTTAAAACAAACAGAAATTATTACGTATATGAGGGGGGTTCACCCCCTAGTCAATACCTCGTCCTTTTTGTTAAAGTTTTTTTTTATTAGTTTCAAAAGAGCTATCTATTCTAATTACCAGCCTTTGGGAATCAGGGGTTTGTGATTCGAACAAAATTCGAACTTTAGCGTAAAGAGCAAGGTATCGACAAGAGGGCAAACTCCCTAATATACGTAATAAAACAGACGAATATAGAAGTTCGTTACGTAAGTTAATTCGTAAGTTACGTCAGAACAAAATTTCCAGAAAGCCATTTAGCCAAAAAAGTAAAATTAATATGCAAATTTCGTTTTAATTATTCATGTACGGTGAGCCAAAATCAAAGCTGCATTAATTCAAAAACGTTCAGAAATTAAATAAAAAAAGAAGTTTTTTTAACTGAAAGTAAGGAGCGACATTAAAACTTAAAACGAACAGAAATTATTTCCGTATATGAAAGGGGCTGTCCCCTCCTCAATACCTCGCTATTTACGCTAAAGTTTGAATCTGTCACACAACTTTATTTCTTAAGACAATAAAAAACTTTTGCGTAAAGAGCGAGGCGTTGAAGAGGAGACATCCCCTTTCATATACGGAATAATTTCTGTTCGTTTTAAGTTTTAATGTCGCTCCTTACTTTCAGTTAAAAAAAACTTTTTTTTTTTATTTAATAAGTTACAGGATTGGATGGCTTTATTCAATAGCAGTTATGCTTGAATATCCCTAAGATATTATGAAGCTATTAGATGATAAGTACTCGTAGTTTACTGAAATATTAGCGAGTTGGCAAAAAAATCTTTTATGTTGGATGCAGCCATCTTCACCTTACTCTATCTTCTATTCTTCACGATGCTTCTCGTAATAGATATTACGGTGTTCATCTTTATATGCGCTTGGTGTTTCTAAGGCCATTGACCATTTTCGCCTTTGCATTCTTTATTTTCTAATAGTATTTATTTGTCTAATTTTTCGAAGGTTAGTGCTTGTTAGTGCTTTTTTCTCTTGATTTTTATTATTATATAATGAATTAGGTAGAAATTGGTTATCGTCTCTTGATTCCCTTTATATTTTGAGTGTTTGTTTTTACCCTCTTTTTTGTTATATTTTTTTAATTACTGGTTAGAAAGTTGAGTAAATGTAGCCATCCCTCTCTAACCGTTTTTTCTTGTATCTTTTTCTTTGGAGGGTAGGGTGTTAGTAGTTTAGTTGATGTTGTTTTTGTTTACAATAAATTCGAATTGCCAAAATTGTCTTGGTTGAATTCTTCCTTTTTGATTCTCCGTTCAATTTTGGCACTATGATTTTTCCAACCTTTAGGCAAGTTGGGACTTCAAGATAGAGCTCCGGCTAGATGGTGAACTAACTACCGTTTAACCCTGTACAACGCCTTTCCTATATGCAATTTTATTTCTGGCTTTCAAAAAATACATAGTGAATGGTTAATACTTCCGGTTTTGTTTAAGAATAAGCCAGGGAGACAACCATGGTGCATTAAAAACCAAGATTACTGAAAACCATATAAGCCAGAATAAGCCATAATAATAAGAATATGAATAAGAATAAGCCAGGGAGACAACCATGGTGCATTTAAAAACCAAGATTACTGAAAACCATATAAGCCAGAATAAGCCATAATAATAAGAATATGAATAAGAATAAGCCAGGGAGACAACCATGGTGCATTAAAAACCAAGATTACTGAAAACCATATAAGCCAGAATAAGCCATAATAATAAGAATATGAATAAGAATAAGCCAGGGAGACAACCATGGTGCATTAAAAACCAAGATTACTGAAAACCATATAAGCCAGAATAAGCCAAAATAAATAGAATATGAATAAGAATAAGCCAGGAGACAATCCTGGTATATTAAAAACCAAGATTACTGAAAAACCATATAAGCCAGAATAAGCCATAATAACAAGAATAAGACTAATAAGAACGAGAATAAGCCAGGGAGACAACCCTGGTGCATTAAAGACCATAGTTGCTAGAAGAGAAAATGTTTTATAGTAGCTGTATTTACAATGATTTATTTCTAAATAGAGATATATTTTTGTGCAGATAAAATGTTGAGATGTAAAAAGACATAGATAAAGGTCCAATCATAAAGGATTTGTAAAGATGAATAATATAAATGTATAATACCTTTATAAATAAATATATATTTATATATAATATAAAAAATATATATATATATATATTACATAATATAAATATATAGTAAAATATATAATATACATATAATATAAATATATATAAATATATAATATAAATATATAAAATATATAATAGAATATATATATATATATATATATATATATATATATATATATATATATATATATATATATATATATATATATATATATATATATATATATATATATATATATATATATATATATATATATATATATATAATATATATATAATATATAATACCTTTATAAATAAATAATATAAATATATAATACCTTTATAAAGATATTTTATGAATTTATGTAAGGATATTAATTCTGATAAGATAAAAATAAAGATATTTTTTTTCAAAAGAAGAGTAAGGTTGTTACACTCTCATTCAGGTTAAAAACGTAAATTTACGGTTTTTTAATACATTTTAAATTTTGAAATGAGATGAGATGAGAAGACTTTTATTGTCAACTAATAATTACATCATACTTAACTGGCACTTACCACATTTTGTAAATAACATTATCAACAAACGTAAATGTTTTCACCTTTCTTATTTCGAGCTGAATATTTCCATTTCTCATAATAACAAAAAAAAAAAACATAACCAAGATTAACAAAAAATCGCGAAGAAAGGAAGAAAACGAGGACAATTAACAGCCAGTGAAAAAATTGAAAAATTATGCAAATATTTCGGTCAAGACCTCCGCTTGACCGTCCTCAGTGCAGAATAAAACTGATAAAAATATAAAAACCAAACCTTAAAATAAAAACACCAAACTAAAATTGGACGACCCTTGCCTAGTAACGGTGAAAGGGTAACTGAATAAAAAACACAAGTCTAAATGGCATTTCAGAATTTCATTTTGCGTAAAGCACTTTTAAAGGCTGATCGCTTTCCAGTTTGATTGTTATCGGAGACTCTATTCGATTGCACAATATAACTTTGTGGATGTATGTAAAAACGATCAGAATTAATAATTTTGTCATAAATGGGACTTAGAAAAATTTCCCCAGTGTCTCTATTGAGAGCTACCTTTTGGTGAATGTGCTTTTTTATTTCAACTGCCTCCCTGAAAACTTGCGTGAGACCTTTAACAGGGGCAACGATAGAGGCCTCGTCAAACAAAATGAAATGGTGTGGATTCTCGTACACATGGTTTGCGCCAAGGCGGAATCAAAAACCTCAGGCCTTTGGCGTAACCTCATTGCCTTGTCGATTGAGGACTTGTGCTCAAACCCAACCCAACAGCAATTGGGGGAGAGGTTATCTGAGCACAAGTCCTCAATCGACAAGGCAATGAGGTTACGCCAAAGGCCTGAGGTTTTTGATTCCGCCTTGGCGCAACATGTGTACGAGAATCCACACCATTTCATTTTGTTTGACGAGGCCTCTATCGTTGCCCCCGTTAAAGGTCTCACGCAAGTTTTCAGGGAGGCAGTTGAAATAAAAAGCACATTCACCAAAAGGTAGCTCTCAATAGAGACACTGGGGAAATTTTTCTAAGTCCCATTTATGACAAAATTATTAATTCTGATCGTTTTTACATACATCCACAAAGTTATATTGTGCAATCGAATAGAGTCTCCGATAACACAATCAAACTGGAAAGCGATCAGCCTTTAAAAGTGCTTTACGCAAAATGAAATTCTGAAATGCCATTTAGACTTGTGTTTTTTATTCAGTTACCCTTTCACCGTTACTAGGCAAGGGTCGTCCAATTTTAGTTTGGTGTTTTTTTTTTAAGGTTTGGTTTTTATATTTTTATCAGTTTTATTCTGCACTGAGGACGGTCAAGCGGAGGTCTTGACCGAAATATTTGCATAATTTTTCAATTTTTTCACTGGCTGTTAATTGTCCTCGTTTTCTTCCTTTCTTCGCGATTTTTTGTTTATCATGATTAGCCAGTGTGGTCTCAGAAATTATTTATAACCAAGATTGCTGAAAGAAATGAATGGGAATTGACAGTTTAATTTCATTTATTGGGTTCAAACATGAGCATAAGGTTCAATTTTTTATGATGTCCAGTCTAAAGGTTATGAATTACATATTTACGCTATGGATTTGTCTAAAGCTTTCGATAGTATTTGCCATGTACAAGTTTGGCACTCTTTGTCAGAGTTTGGAGTGAACCCTTCTGTCATACATTGTACTTAAATTTTGGTATAATTATTCGTTTCTTCGTTTAAAATCTGGTACAGGATACTATGGTAATATACCCGTTCAATCTAGAGTACGACAGGGCGGAGTAATATCACCTTATCTATTTAATGCTTGTATTCAAAATGTGTTATCAGGAATCAAGCCTTCTTATTTTTATAATTTACCTGATGTGTCTTATAATGCGTACACGGACGACCTGCTAGTTTTAAGCCGAACCAAGTATATTTTGACATTATCTGTGCAATGTATTTCTATGTTTCGGGATGTTGGTCTGTTTTTGAATGTTGATAAATGCGAATATTTAGTTTTCAATCCCAAATCATCAGCTCATAAATTGTCCTGTGGATCCTCAGTAATTCGCAATGTTGCGAGTTTACAGTGGTTAGGGATTAGTATTTATTCTACACTCCCTTCTTTGCGACTTTAGGTTCTGATAGATGTTAAAGAAAAATTGAAGATTCGATATGCAAAAATTGTACCTAACCGTGGAAAATATTCCCGCCAAACTTTAGCTAAATGTATTCCACATATTGTGACTGTCTGTCTTGTTATTAAGTAGAATGTATTCCTTATTGAATATGAATAATTTGCACCTTATCCGTATTTCTTATTTTAGATATTGCATATTTTTACTGTACCTTCCCACTTCATATCGTAATGGACGTATTATTGAGAAGTATGGTGCTACCGACATTACCTAATTATGTGAATTGCTTAGTACTAATTTAACAAGACATGCCTTTGTATCCCTAGGCCCAAACCATAATATTATCCGCGTGTTTTTGTCTGTGATTAAGGTTTAACTTATCTATGTTTCTGTGCATTTGATTTTTCTTCCTTTTTAGCGTAATTTACTCCGCTTGTTTTGCATAATAGTGGGTTATAAATAAATTATTATCACTATTATATACCGATATGTATTCCTTAAAGGCTTAATCATTTCAGATTTATTAAAGTTAGATAAATACTTTGCAAAAAACTTTAAAAACCACGTTTTACAAATGGACTAAAAAGGGGAAATATAAATTCCTCGGTTCTAAAGAATACTTTTGATATACATACTTCAAAATTTTCTCAATAATTAGAATGTTGTGAACTTTTTTACTCAAACTTGTAAAAATGTTCAAAAAATATAGACGTGGTGCAAATTTTCATTCAACTACCTATTCATAGCTAACTATTTATCATACAAGCATAATTTTATGAATTCTCTGGATAACGATTTCACAGTTCTTACTTAGGCATTCCTTCGTCAAGGGACTTAAGGCGTAAGTTTCAAACTGAACAAAGGGAAAAATACCGGACCGCTGGCAAAACCCTTATAACATACCCCCCCCGGCGTCCCTAAAAAGTTCGTGGTTCTCTTATCGTAGGCAATGATCCTTGGATATCTAAAGCTAATCAAAAAGAGTTGAAGTTCTCGATTAAGAATTTTCTTTGTGCTTTTGGTTCCACATAAACAAGGGCCTTTTGGTTTTAAGTTTTTATCTGCCCGAGTAAAAAAAAATCTGCTGGCTTTTCGGACCCATTTTTCAGGTAAATCAATATTTTTTTCTTTATTTTGTGAGTTGGGATCTCCATGGTAAAAAAAAAACTTCAGATATAAGTTTCAAGATAATAAGAATATACGAGGTCCGCGTAATCCATTCCTTTTTTTTACATTTTGGTTCCCTTGGCCCAGGATCTTTTAGATGTAAGTTAAAAACCCAGTTGGAAAAACAAGTTTTTAGTCTTTTTTGGGAGAACCAATATTATTTCCTTTATTTTGGAGTCTTTTTGGTGCAATGACTTCAGGATATAAGTTTTGAGCTTATCAGAAAGAACGTTTGGCCCTTTCCGAAGGGAGCTTTTTGAAGGGACCGTGCCCTCCATTGCATTTTTTTTTATAAGGCTCTTTTTGACCCGAGAAGTTACGGCTGCAAGTTTTAAACTGGTCTGAAATAACACAACTTTTCAATCATAAGCGGGCATCTTAAAACCAACCCCCTCTAAATAAAATGCATGGTCCCTCTTAACGTACTCCCCTGCCTAATAATGTATATGTTGTTTCAACTTTTAAACCCATTAATTATGTTATTGAACTGTGTTATATACTGATGTCCAAATTTCCCTTTTCTGAAAACGTTTTCACTCATCAATCTTGCGGTTTTCCAGAGGCAACGGTGCTAATCCTAGTAGTAATAGTACTCAGCATATTCATGGCCCCTTCTTAGAGTCATTATCTAATTTGTATGGTAGTTCAATTCAATTCAATTTATTGGAATAAAAAAAAAGATGGAACATAACACCAATAATAGTAAGGATCCTGGAAGCGAACTTGTTGAGGACCATAACAACAAAAAATTGAAAATGAACAAGAGAGAAAAAAAAAGAAAAAACAGAAAAAAAGAGAAAAACACGGGTAAATTAAAGCAAATTGATTAAAAATTTAGAGATTTATAATATCAAAGTTTAGTAACATTGTTATACAGCGTGCGAAAACTTGTGGATAGCTCGATACTGGAGGGTATTATATTCCATTGAAGTATAGATTTATAAATGGGGGATCGCTGGGCGGAGCTACAGACAAACTTGGGGACAATAAAGGAACGGTTGGATGAACGGAGACATAGGCCTTCAGAATTATTGCAATTAAAATAAGATAATAATTGGGGAGGAAGGTTTTAATGGTAAGCGGAGCATGTAAGGGATAAATTTAATTTTTTAATGATTTGTTCAAAAGGGATAATACCAAAATCGGAGAACAAGTCCTGGGTGGGATATAGTCGGGGCAGCCGAAAAAAAACTGCTTTGATGGCACGGTTTTGGGCAGATTTTAATTTATCGGTAACTGAAGGATAAGTGTTGCCCCAAACGGATCCGCAGTATGAGATATATGGGCAAATAAAAGAGTAATAAAGGATGACAAGGATATCAGGGGGAAGAAAATTATGCACACGATTAATCATACTTACCTGCCGCAAGATTATGGCTCTGATGTAGGAAACATGAGTTGCAAATGATAGGGAAGAGTCTATGTGGACACCAAGAAACTTGGCAACTTCGACCTGCGGGAGGAGATTGGTGGAATATTTTAGGCAAAGTGCTTGCTGAGCTTCATTTTTTTTGTAAGGGGTTCGAAATAATACAACCTGACTTTTCTTGCTGTTAATGGTCATGCAGTTAACGAGAGACCATTCCTGTACTCTATTCAGAAGGATTTGAGCAGAGGTGACGACGGATGGTAAATTATAGCCGGTGATGAAAAAGTTGCTATCGTCAGTAAAAAGTACTGGGTGCACTGATGGACCAAGGCCTGTAACCAAATCATTAATGTAAAGGAGAAAAAGTATTGGACCAAGAACAGAGCCCTGCGGGACGCCCCTCCAGACAGGTAGGGGATGCGAGGTCATGCCGCCCAGACTCACACTCTGTACTCTACCAGAGAGATAAGAGCCGAACCATGAGAAAGGAATTCCACGAATCCCTATGTTCTTGTGTTTACTTAATAAAACACTGTGATCAACCATGTAAAAGGCCTTAGAAGAATCCAGAAATAAGCCAATTACAGTATTTTTAGGGTCAAGTAGGGAACGGATAAACTGTGTGGCGTCGATTAGTGCATGAGCAGTTGAAAATTTGGAACGGAAGCCATATTGATGAGAAGAAATCAACGAATCTGAAGGATTAATCCCAAATAAAAAGGAAGAAAGAAGTCGGAAGATAATTCTCTCGAGCACTTTGGATACAACTGGGAGAAGTGAGATTGGACGATAATTACTTATCTCAGACGGATCGCCTTTTTTATGAATCGGGATAACAATTGCAGATTTAAATATTTCTGGGGAGACTCCATTGATCATAGACAGGTTTGCTATATGCACAATGGGTTCACAAACATAGGAAGATGCAGTTCTAAGAAGCTTATTACTTATCCCAAGTCAGTCAGGTGTACTACTATTAGAGAGGGATTCGATAACTTGAAGGATCTCATTACTATCAGTTGGAGAGAAAAACATGGATCTGGGATTCTTGCTAGGGTGTACTGACTCGGAGGGGGAACAGGAGTTAACATTTGGGATATTGGTGAAATAATTATTAAAAGCATCCGGTACTGAAATTGGGTCAATTAATCTGCCACTGATGTCCTTAAGGTTGATAGCTATAGATCTTGAATTCCTTTTATTTGAAAGAATTTTTATTTATTATTGACCAAATTTTTTGCAAGTTCCCTTTGCAGTGAGTGATTTTTGAATAATAATAATTTGTTTTTGCTTCACGGATGAGTTTGGTATATAAGTTTTGTATTTTTTATAATTAGTTTGGTCAATAACGCTACTGGTTTTGCAAGCTAACTTATATAGGTCATTTTTACAGTATGAAGAGATTATCAGGCTATTGGGCATCCAGGGGTGTATATAGGTAGTTTTTCGGTTTGATTTACAGACTGGAAAGATTGAACTGATAAGATCACTCAGTCCCTGTGTAAAACCATTTGTGGCTGAATTAACATCCTAACAATCCAAAACCTTGGACCAGTCAAAGGATTTCAAACGATCCGTGAACCGGTTCATATTCACAATATTATATATTCTATTAGACGTAGGGGTATTAGTTCTAGGGTGTTTAGTAGTTGGTTGGAAGGGTAGGGAGAGATAGATTGGAAAGTTGTCTGACAGGTCAGAGAATATTATTTTGGAGGACAGGTGGTTTCCCAGGGAAGTGGATACAAAAATGTTATCAATTACAGTAGCAGTAGACCTCATAGGATCAACTCTAGTAGGAAAAAGGATTGTTGGAAGAAGACCACTTGAGGTAAATGTTTAAAGGAAGGTATCACAATCATTATTATTGCTAACATTTAGTAAATTAATTTTTAGTAAGTTACTTCACATATTTTGATTTTTAAGAGGGTAATGAGAACTCTTTAATCATTAAAACGCTTCTAATTAAAACGCTGAATTAAAGACAAATTGGAGCCCTTAATGTCTTACATTTGGACTGGTAATATTCGTCCATTTGGTTTCATTGTACTAACTGAAACAAGATACTCTTCAGATTTCACTTGGGCTAAACACCTTAGGAAAGTGAGATCCTTCTGCACCAGGAAGCTAGAAGTTATCCTAAGATAAAAAAAGCTCATCCCCAATGACTCTATTTTCACGTCGTGCATCAGACCAATAATGGAATATGCTGGTGCTGACCTCTTCTTGCTGGTGCTTCAAAAAGGCGTATAGCTCCTATCCAATGTGCTCAGAATTTAGTAGCTTGCTCAGCAACTTCTGGTAACCCTGATGCAAAACCCTGCAATCGATCCAAAACCGTTTCAATGGGGCTACTATGTCATTTTTTTTTAAATACATGCATTCCCACTTCTCCCACTAGAGGTATTATCGAAGCTCGTTTCTGAAAAGCAGAGCCTTAAAGCCACTGACTAAAAACAACAGCAGGCAGGATTAAAGCGCCACTGACTAAAATTAGCTTCGCAGCACGTCGCCTGGATTACCTTGAGCTGGATACACCCCATCGAGGGCACAACCTACATAATAAAATGAGCTTCGGGACGGTGGATATTACCGTTCGTCCCACCTGGAATAGCCTTCCAGCAGGGGTAATCTCTGAAAATCTCTCGCTTGAAAGTATTCGAGGGCACAACAACTACATAAAAGTTGAAAAAAAATGAAAATACAAAAGACTAGTGGAATATTACCGTGTTGAAAAATGAAAAAAAAAGTGAGAAATTACCGGGACTAGTGGCAAGAAATTACCCCCATATTACCGTTTGTTGAAGGAGCCACAAATATTGTCCATAAAAATAATAAGACTTCAGAATATAAATTGCTATATGCATATGAACTGGAGAGATATACAGCATACCATCAACTCAAGTAGGTTACCAAATAATCTGGAGGCGTTTAACTTTGCGTCAGGTTAACGCTGGTAGCTACTAGAAGACTCGAACTTGAGCATATCTGCAGTTCAGTAGCAAATAATGGAAGCTAAATTCACACGTGCCATACAGTTCACATGTTTATTACAAACCACTCCAACTGTCATGTACAGGTGATTTTATTGGACAACGTGATTGTTTGCTTGGTGATTTTCGCTGTAACCTGGTTAAATTTGAACCCAATGTCACGCGTGATTCTCTTTTCGATGTTAATTCTTCCGACCGTAGTTTTCCTACTAGAACAGATCCAGCCAAGGGGTCTGCCCCTCTAATTGATGACGTTTTCTCCCTCATACTTCTAACCTTAACTTTTCTTCGGTCTTGTTTTTTTTTCGATTTAACAACCCCTGAGGTGAAGTCATCAAAAGGAAGAACAAAATGTGGCCACTTTCTAAGCTTGTAGCACAACACATGTTTCAATTATGTTATCAGACTTGAATTTATGTGATCAGCACTCAGAAGAGGGAATACAAAAATCAGCTGTTGTGTTTAACCCAGGACCATAGCCAGTTCCAGAGTGGCATTTCCTGATGCTAAACGGAAGATGAGTCTAAACCCAAATTGCATTTGTATGACTCCAATCTGTGTAAAGTGTCTGCATCAGAAATCACAAATATTAACTTTGGACTGTCAGAGTCACAATACTGATGATTTAGTTAATAAATACGGTATAAGAATGTTTTGATTATTTCTCTGGGATCGGCACTGAAAAAATATTTTGCACAAAAAATCCTGAATTGTGGAGGAACTTCATCTAAAGTATGGAGAATCTCTTTCTCTCAGGAAACATAAAATACCCTCTTTACAGCATTTACGGAACCCTGAAGGCAGCCGTATAGAAAGGTAGGGTGCTGCCAATTCTTTTAATAATATTTCACGACTCTACCTTCTACAGCTGCCTCATCTGACAAAGCTGTAAAATGAATTCATTTAATAGATCAGTCCATATGCCTTTTTCCTTGTGACACAAACGTAACACAATGCATCCCTGAAGGCAGCCGTACAGTAAGGGAAGTAGCGGCCAATTCTAACAATGTTTCACAAGCCTGCTTTCTGCAGCTGCCTCATCTGACAAAGCTGTAAAATGAATTCATTTAATAGATAAATCCATATGCCTTTTTCCTTGTGACACAAACGTAACACAATGCAGTCCTGAAGGCAGTCGTACGGTAAGGGAAGCTGCTGCCAATTCTAACAACATTTCACAACCCTGTTTTCTGCAGCTACCTCACCTGACAAAGCGGTAGAAAAAATTCCTGTTACAGATTTGTCCTGATGTATTTTTCCTTCTGACACAAACGTGACACAAAAGTTGCTACTATATATACAAAAGTTGCTACTATATATAATCTTTTTGATGGTCGGTCTGCCGATCCTCAAGATTTAAATGCAACCCTCCTCAAAAGGATTTATCCATTGGTTTCAGAGCTTATAGGGCTTTGTCACATTCTTCCTTATTTTTTCCGTGGCCATTTCCAGTTCTTCTGAATTTCCTCTGCTTTCTCAGTTATTGATTTTTTTTCTTCTTTTCTTTTTAAAATTTCTCTAATTTTTTTTCTAGAGCCATTCATTCTTTATTAAAGAATTTCACTGTATATTGTTTGTTTTTTCTTTGTTTATTATGTAATTCTATGCATAGTTTAGTGTAATTGCGGTGTTTTATCATTGCATTGTTAGGCATCAAGCAAGCTAAGGTTCTTGGACCAAAAACTCGCTAGTAGTAATTGTGAAGTAATTTCCTAGTGGAATAAAATGACTGCTTGATTAATTGAACCAGAAAAAAACTTTTTGGACCATTAAGAAGCCCGATGTTTGGACGGCCAGCGCCTCAACTGAAAAACAACTTTTTATCTTTCTCTGGCCTTGACTACGAGGGACCCTCACTTTATTTTTTTTTTTCTTGGGCATAGGGTATTTTATGGCCGAAGCACTTAAGCTTCAAACCGATTGGGAAAGTTTTCAAAGTTTCCATTTATGTGGGGCTATACCCGCTCACTAAAAAACATTTCGTATGTAAGGGTCTTCTTAATCATGAACTTACGGCTTTAAGCTTCAACCTGTTCAAACAAAAAGTTTATAGGCCCATATTAGCCCTTTGTTGGGCCTTGTTTTTTGGGGTACCAGTACTTTCTTTCTATTTTTCCTTTTTGCATCCGGGTTTCTCATTCAAAGGGCTGAAGGATGTGTGTGACGAACCAACCGAATTAAAAAGTATGTTGGTCCATTTTCAAGCCCCCTCACACCCTCCCATTCCCTACAAAACACGTGCTTCTGTAGGCTCAGGAAAAGATTCCTGAAATTTTGGAGCCAATCAGACGCCCAAGGTCCCCCCTCCCACTACAGAACCTATCTGTACACCTTAGACAATTCGTACATTTTACGACCCTTGCCGCAAAGGCAGGGGGGAGCGAAGGTCACCCTCAGAGGATAATTATGAACAAAACTTGAGTCAAAATATTATGGTGGGTTACAGGGGGGGGGGGGGGTAGGGCAGGTTGAAAAAAAGGCATGAGAAAGGGACTGGTCACCCTCAAATCAATTTCGATCCTTGAAAAGAGCACTAGAACTTTTGATTTTCAATGAAAGAGCCCTTATTAGCCCTTTGTTGGGCCTTGTTTTTGGGGTACCAATGCTTTCTTTCTATTTTTCATTTTGCATCCGGGTTTCTCATTCCAAGGGCTGAAGGATGTGTGTGACGAACCGACCGAATTAAAAAGTATGTTGGTCCATTTTCAAGCCCCCTCACACCCTCCCATTCCCTACAAAATACGTGCTTCTGTAGGCTCAGGAAACGATTCCTGAAATTTTGGAGCCAATCAGACGCCCAAGGTCCCCCCCTCCCACTACAAAACCTATCTGTACACCTTAGACAATTCGTAAATTTTACGACCCTTGCCGCAAAGGCAGGGGGGAGCGAAGGTAATCCTCAGAGGATAATTATGAACAAACTTGAGTCAATATTATGGTGGGTTACAGGGGGGGGGGTAGGGCAGGTTGAAAAAAGGGCATGAGAAAGGGACTGGTCACCCTCAAATCAATTTCGATCCTTGAAAAGAGCACTAGAGCTTTTGATTTTCAATGAAACAGCCCCCCCCCCCCAGAGACTCTAAACCCACTCCTTTATACATTATGGTTGGGAAAAAGAAAGAAAGAAAAATAATACATGTTGGGCAAATGGGTCTCTACCTAGGCAACACTATAACGTGGCCTCTGATATTGCAGTTCAGTTAAACCGTTTGAACAAATCTAATCAGTTATTGGCGGAGAGACTTCAGCGACGGGCAACAAAAAAGCTTCAGCGTAAAATCATCCTCTCTCTTACACAGCGAGGGTTTGGAAAGATGAGATTACCTAGCCCACAGTTTCGCAACGACAGGAGTGACATCATAAACACATCGCATTGTACACAGTAGAAACACTGATGTGCACCAATTCTTCAATTTTCCAACTATGGATAAACACAACGACCCCATGTAAATTATTTTAGCCTAAGTTACGCAGACGAAATAGTAAACCCAGTTCCTTCACAAGGGATTATGCCCCTTGGAATAAATTGCCTGGAGCTACTGTAACTCCCAGAAATGTGCAGGTGTTCAAGACAAGTTTAGTAAGCTCAAGGTTTTACGAGAAAGGCTTCAGGGTTTAGTGGGTTTCAAATTTTCGGTGTTAAATTATCTGTTTAAATAATTTACCTCTAGTTTTTAATTGATTTTTAACAGCCCTTTTCACTTACATTGCATTTTGGTAATAACAATAATAACAAGATAAGCTACATACTCTGAAGAAATGTCGAACACTTGACTCTTCACGCTTGGAATATCGTATTTGATCGCTATATCTAGCCAATTTTTCATATTTGTCCCATAGGCGACATCTAAAATTCCTTTCTCGCCCAATTCATAAGCAGCTAACGGTGGATCGTTTGATGCGCTGGTGATTGAAAGACAACTATTCGGATCATTCTCACAGGAAGCTGGGGACAATGGACGTGAACCAAAACGTGCCTACAAAAGTATTTCGATTTAAAAAGAACAACATAATGTAATTTAAGAAGCAAAAATTGTTATCGGAATTGTTCTTCTGATACCTGAAAGGCATTATGATGTATCTGTCATCAAGATTCGTCACTTCTTCTATCATACAGTTATTCGTCATAATGATGTATTTGCCATCAGCCGTCACGATAATTAACCTGGTCTAAAACGTGTTTACGAAAATATTTAAACTTAAAAAAACAAACAAAAAACATCAATATAATGCAATTTAACACGTAGAAACTTTGCAGTTTTTCTTAGGAGCGCTTTAATGCCTAAACGACATTATGATAAATTCATCATCATCATGACAATTTGTCATTTTTCGTTTGTCATTGCAAGTAATTTGTCATCATGATGTCTTTGTACAATTTTTATTATAGTTTATCTTATGAGCATTTTAATACCTGAAAGACATCATGATGTCTTAGTCCTCATCATGACAATTTGTTATTTATCATCACACATGACAATGGACATGGACCGAAACCTATCTACTGAAGTATTTAAACCTACAAAGAACAGTATAATAAAACCTAAAAGTAGAAACAAAAATGTTGCTATTGTTCCTTTGTTCTTTTGAATAGCTGAAACAAATCAAGATTTTAGAGCGTAACAACTTCTTTGTTACCACAAAGAAGGAGATACAAGTTTAAAACTTTCTATATCTATAGCTGTGACAACAGAAAGAATATTTATAAAAACTCTTTAGCTTTCCGTCTAAAAAATATTAAATTTTTATTTAGCAAGAAAAATAAAATACTTTTTAGTGTATCTAGAGATAAAATAATTTTTAAAAGTAAATTTATTTTCCAGTTTTCCCAGTGTGGCAAATATCTTAACCAATTTCCTCCCTTAATACTTTATTCAAAGTCACACTTTATATTGCCGGGTTTCACGTGTCACACTTCATGTTGAGACCGCGCTTAACACTCCTTCAAAAAATCTATAGTCATAACATTACCAGCAAACATTTAACCTTGTTTGAAGACTACATATTCTTTTACCTAAACAGAATACTTCAAATAAATGCGTTAAAAAAATGAGCTTTGAGCTTTTTCGCCATTGAACGTTGAATAATGCTTAGGGGACTTATTTGATCAAACTCACAGTAAACACATTTAAAAACATTGCCACGCCCTACTGCATAAAACACTATCAAAAACCCATATACATTTTTCAACCATTCGTTCATTACAATCAAAACAAACAATGAATTTCTTTTTTCTTTAACTGAATTATCTTTTCTTTAATTATCACTTCTATTTAAATTTCCACCGCTTGAGATTTAAACAGAAAACCCCCTATAAATATAAACAGTAATTTCCGCAAGATATTTACACCGAGATTTGTTTTATTTTCAATATGTCAGGTACTTCTTCAAATTGGCCTCTGAACGGTCAAAACCTACAATAAATTTCTTTTTCTTTAATTGAACCTATTTCTAACTAAACTGAAGTCAATTCCTTTAATGAACAGATTTGTTCTTTAGCGTTCACTCCTGTTTCAATTCCCTTTGCTGGAAATTGAAACATGAAAAAACTACTGTAAAAATAATAAAAAAAAAACAGCAGGAATTGGGACTGGAATTTTAAGTAGAAAGTGTCAATTCTTTAATTTTTAAGGAGTTCGCGAAGTTCACCCCTGGACAATTTGTTAAAAAAGCAGAGAATAAATATTGACCATGTCCGTAAGCTGGTAGTCAAAGCTAAAACATAATTGATTTAAATAGGTAAGCTTATGTAAGCGCGTTCCTATTCCACGCACGTTCATTTCCATTTACGCACGAAGAGCAGAGCAAAAAAAAAAAAGGAAAAAAAATGAAAAAGAATAGTCTATATAAAAAAAACAGAATAACTCAATTACTTATACGAAATAAACATTAGAAAATATAATGATCAAAAATAATGATTAATGAAAAGAAGGTAGTGAACGAGCAAAACGTATGATCTTGCACGTGATAATGTGCAGATGTTGAAAAGAGGAACAAACCACTAACAACAGGATCAAAAGTGGATATGAATGAAGTTGATAAATAATAAGCCAAAGAGCCTGTCAGAAAATTGACATAAAACAGCAAAAAAAAAACGTTTTATATAACCCTTTGTGAGGACTGGAGAAGAAAGCTTGCTCCTAACCCAAACACACACCCCCCCCCACCCAAAAAAGGGATTTTTTTAAAGTTTCAACTTACTCCCCAAACCAAGAAACAAAACAGGATATACTTACCCAACTATGTACCAACCAATGAGATGTACTCGCTTGCCCTTAGGCTTCAGGATTAAAAAACAAAAAAAAAAACGTATGCTTTCTTGTGACCATCCGAAAAATAACTGACTCTGAATTTGAAAGTAGTAAGGAGAAACCATTGCTCATTCTACAGCATCACGCAATTGTTTTCAGATTAGCGATTGGCTGGGTGTTACGGATATTTATCAATTATACAAAAAAATTATATCAAGTTACATACATAAGGTTTATATTAAGAAAGCATCCATAAAGAGGTAAAGCAATAGGCCGGTAACACCAAAGAAGCAAGTGAAGAGAAAGTAGCCTGCGTGCAAAAAACTTCCAATTTTATTACTAGCAATAAAAGTAGGAATTAATTAACAATAAACGCTTCAAAAATATCGTGGACGAAGATTGAAGTAGACACAGGTCTTCTATTCAGAAACAGTCATTGATTTAGGGTTCCAACTTAAATGTATAAGGCATGAAATCCTACGTTAATATGTTTACACAAGAAATAACAAATGTTTAGTGTTTATATTTAGTGCAGTATTAGGAAGAAGAAAACAAACAAAAAACATGAGTGAACAACCCCCTTTTTTTATTTACGTATCCTCAACACGTAAAGGCACATTTTAGCAAAAGCGGCACATGAATAGAAGGTAGGACGTGTGCATCATAAACAATAACTTTAATTACCAATCAGAATTTTTGAATTATTTAATAATGATTAAGTAACGTAAAGCCCCCCTCCCAAAAAAAAAGTCGGGGTAAAGAAAATCGAACAAAATCATGCAAGAAAGTAATGCTTAGTATTACATAGATATCATAGGGCTCTTTTGTTTCCAAGGGGCCTGAGGGTTTCAGAAAAGGGGGGGGGGGTAAATTAAAAAAATACTGGTAATTCCTAACAAAGATTACTATAGGAAATGTAAGAAATAAAAGGATAAAGATAAAAAAAACTTTGAGATTTATGGGCTTATGCTTTCTTTAGATGCTGTAGAAAGGGATAATTTCAAACTACAAAATTGTGAAAAATCAGGGTTGTTTCGTGGTATCATTCTTTAAACTAACAAATACTTGAAATCATTTTTGGCGATTGGGGATTATGTCATCCTGCACGAATGGCAACTGCACATAATTCCTGATTTTCATGCTGTGATTTTATGGTGTCCTTACACCAATGATCCTATATCAAAACTAAAATGGTGTTACAAGTTACCACTAGGGCTGTTTATCTTTGAAAAGCAAAAACTTTGAAAAGGAGTTACTTGTTTATTGGGAGAAATACAATATTACTTCTATAAATAAAAAAAGGCAAAGAAAAGTCAAACTAATGCACCATTATATGACCCAATTCATGACCGAGCACAAATTTCATGCCGTGAGTGAGTCGAGAGGCTGAAATTGCAAGAGAATATTTCGTCTGATTGCATGAATTACAACTAATTCAGATGGCATCGACCAGTAACCTAGTTTTAAGTCCGGTCCAGCTGATTTTGAAAAAAAAGAGCACAGTTCGTTTGTCACTAGATTTTATCTAATTTACCCCTTCCTACGACACCTTAATAATGATACAGGCACAATTTCAAATTCCTTTATGCAAAGACAGTACAATTCTGCTTAATTGTAAAAGAGACGGGTGTTACAAGAAGTATTCTAAATACAAATAAAACGCGGTATTTTTTCCAGTCTTAATTGTGCGCGAAAATTGACAATTTCATAGGTACTTCCAATACATATTTGTGTCATTATTTGTGACTGTTTTTTTTTCGCTTAACTGTGCAAAAAAATCACGTGAAAATTAAACTAAGGCATAAGAAAGTCCTCCCTCCCCTAAAAAAAAGATAGGTGAAGTAAAGAAAAAAAAATATGTAAAAACATAATACTTACCAGTACGTGCATATTATAGGAATTCATTATTTCCGTATGAAGGAATTCATCATTCGAATTCATTTCCGTGGGAAATAATAATTACAGTTACCTTAATTGTAATAACAATTACCTTAATTGTAATAACAATTATAATTATAGAAAATTAAGAAATAATAAGAGATAAATAAAGAAGAAAAATCATCTAAGGCCGGGAATACCTTAGGATCATATCACGCGTCTATGACTGCAGTAATACAGAAAGATGTTTAATTTATTTGCTCTGAATTAAAAAATAAAAATGAAGACTAGACTAAACCTGTAAAGTATGGCGATTGCAGCAGCCGATAGGGTTACTTAAATCCGGGATAAAAAAAATTGTAAAAAAAAAAAAAAAAAAAAAAAAAAATTAACAGCGAGTTGCACATATACCTCGAGCACACAAAGGCAGATTTTAGCAAGAGCAGCGAATGAAGAGAAAGCGGAGCCCGTGCAAAATAATTAACACTAATAAACCTTATATCTCAGCAGATTAGCTGTACTCTTTGAGGAACTCTCAGCCGATGAGGTCTTGAAAAGGCGCCTAGGTGTCTTTTGCTTCAAATCTGGTACTGAATGTGAGAAAACACGGAATCGTACCTATATTCATTATATTTGATTAATTTAACACAAGGTATACTTAAATCAATAATACCTTAATTTGTGTTTAGAAATAAAAGAACACATTATTAACACAAAATACGCTCGAGCGTCACAGAATTAGAGCTCCGATATTTTAAGAATGTGTTAAAAAATAACATCTACATAAGAAAACAGAAGCAAACAACAACAGATTCCAGAGGGGTCTTTAGATAATTCTCAAAAGGGAGGAATCCAGATTGGATATTTTTCAAAAATTCATTCTTGTAATATATCCAGGGCCTTCTTAAGGGCCTTTTTTTTGGATTTTTCAAGAAGTTTGAATTCTTCAATTTCGAAGTTTCCATCAGAAACTGTGATTATATGCGTTTTCAGAGAATTTTTTCTTGTTTGAACATACCCCTAAGTTGGCAAAAAGTGATAGCGACAGAAATTTGGAAAATACGTCATTCCAAGTTTAGAACAGGGAGTTAGGTTTTTTACAAATTGAAAAGGGCGATTTAAAAGCCTTAAATAAGTCAGGTACTTAAAGCAACAAGGATAACGATTTTTTTGCCCTCATGGACATACAGTAGGTCTATTCATACCAGAGAATCACAATTTCCTTTGATGTTTTTTTTTTTCAAAATTATGAATTTTTTAGGGTAGTATCAGTTTTTCGTCAGTGTTACCGCGTTGAACCATGAAAATAAAAAGGCAAAACTAAATTTGTTAAATTTAGTTAAATTTGAAAACATTTTAATTAAATTTGAATTAATTTTAATTAATTCTAATTTTAATTATTTAATTTTAATTAAATTTAAATTAATTAAATTTGAAAACATTTTTCGTCCGTAAAAATGCAAACAATAAGAATATCTTGAGTCCCCAAGACAACTAGACCTTCAAAGGTAAGCTTTACCTTCTTAAGCTATTTGATACCATGTATTTTTGGCTTACTTTGCTCATATTTTAACCATGCTTCTTTTCTTCCTAATTTGGCACCTGTTACTATCAACACCGCATAACTGCAAATGAAAGCTTTCTTCATTATAAATTGAATTTCTGATTTTACATAACTTTTTTTTATGGTATACATGGCTGTGCAAGCTCCAACATAACCAATTCGAAACATTTTTTTTTTCATTTACATTGTCCTTGATGCCTTAATAATTGTAAGAATAGGTGAAAGATTATAGAAACTTAACCAAGAAAGCATTATAACTAAATTGCTATTGCAAGAAGATTGTAAACAGACAATTAGAGATAAATTCATTAATGATTTTTTGGGGTGAAAATAAAAGTCACAGAGATCACAGAAATAACCAAAGCACAGAATCACAGAATCACAGATCACAGATCACAGAAATAACAACAAAACCAAAGTACTCATGTCCTTAAAAATGAGCTTTGAGTTTAAATTCACCTCATACAAGTATAAATCGCCTTTAAGTAGTATTTTATTTTATTTTCAACTAGATCTAGAGCTAGTGGAATGAAAATTCCGCGTTAGAAAGTCCGGTTTAATTTACTGGTTTATTTTTGTAACAGATTTTTCAAAAAGTAGTGACCTATCTAGGTAGTTTTTCAAAAATTCACAGATAAGTAAATATATATGTATAGAATTATAGCACGTTTAATATTATAAGATGAAATATGGTAGCATAAAATTTATTTATTCAGGTGGGAAGGGATGGGGTACATAGACAGTTAGTAGGACTCATGACAAATAAGATAGCTTCTAATCTTGGGGTAGAAGAGGACGGTACGGAGCCGTGTTGCCTTAGGTGGCTTAGCGCTGCAGGGCCAAAAGGCCCCTGAACAAATATTTATCTCGGGAAGTGGTATGTAGATTGTTTTGTTTTACGTATAAGTAACTCTAAATTCTGATAAGATAGAAATTTATGTGTGGCATTGATTATTAATATTTTTCTATGTTTGATACCACCCTGTTTTGTTTCAAGACATTCAGGAATAAATAGAGTCATATTCCTAACTTCTCCTACTTCCTGATATGGCTCTAAAGCCACCTACCCCCCTCCTTTAAAAAAAAATTGATTCAGGAATAAATAGAGTCATATTCCTAATTTCTCCTGCTTCCTGATATGGCTCTATAGCCACCTACCCCCCTCCTTAAAAAAAAAAATCTCTCTAACCCTCTCATTAAATTTTCCTGCCATTTCCTGGTGTTTCCAGCCGCAAAATCATAGGCAGCGCAATAGCGCTGCCTAAGTAAAGAACGATATGGACACAATGTACTATTTATTTTTTGGTTCCTTGGTCTTAGACGAGGGCAGTTCGTATCGAAAGAGTTGTCGTTGAAACTTCGAAAAGGGCTCATTCGATTGGAAATTGGAAGGGCTTGTGCCTTTTTAATAGCTGGAAGTGATTGGGAGGCGACTAACACCCCTTCTACGCCCACAATTTCCCCAAACACATCCAATCAAAATTTTGAGATAGCCATTTTGTTCAGCGTAGTTGATTTCCACATAGAAATTATGTTTTTGAGAGGGACACTCCCCCCACAGCCCTCAGGGCAAGGGTTGTAAGTTATACCCTGATGGCATAAAGGTTTTTATAGAAAGCTTTGTCGTAGAAACTTTAAAAAGGGCTCATTTGATTGGAAATTCAAAGGGCTAGTGCCCCTTTTTAATAGTCAAAAGTGATTGCAGGGCAACTAGCCCCCCTCTCAAGCCAACCTTTTCCCCAAACACATCCAATCAAAATTTTTAGATAGCCATTTTGTTCAACGTAGCTAAAAGTTTTAGAAATTAGGCCTTTGAGGATGATAACCCCCTCAGAGCCCTCAGGACAAGGGTTGTAAGTTATGCCTCTGGGGCATATAAGGTTTTTATAGATAGCGATGTTGTAAAAACTTCAAATAGGGCTCATTCGATTGAAAATTAGAAGGGCTCGTGCCCTTTTTAATAGTTGAAAGTGATAAGAGGATAACTAACACCCCTCTCACACCCACCATTTCCCCAAATACATCCAATCAAAATTTTGAGATAGACATTTTGTTCGAAGTAGTTAAAAACTCAGAAAATGTTGTTTTAAAGGATGACACTCCCCCCCCCACAGCCCTCAGGGCAAGGGTTATAAGTTATGCCCTGGGGCCATATAAGGTTTTTTTTTTTCATAGAGAGCGTTGTCATAGAAACTTCAAAAAGGGCTCATTCAATTGGAAATTGAAAGGATTAGTGCCCTTTTTAATTATCAAAAGTGATTGGGAGGCAAGTAACCCCCCTCTCACGCACACTATTTCCCCAAACACATCCAATACAAATTTTGAGATAGCCATTTTGTTCAACATACTTAAAAGGTTCGGAAATTATGTCTTTGAGGATGACACTCCCCCCACAGCCCCCAGGACAAGGGTTGTAAGTTTTGCCCTTGGGGCATATAAGGTTTTTATAGAAAGCGTTGTCGTAGAAACTTCAAAAAGGGCTCATTCAGTTAGAAATTGAAAGGGCTAGTGCCCTTTTTAATAGTCAAAAGTGATTGGAGGGTAACTAACACCCCTCTCACACCCACCATTTCCCCAAATACATCCAAAAAAATACAAATGAATATGCATTGTCGGTTTAATATACATAATACTGAAATTTATTAATCAAAATGTTAATATTATTTGATTTATTAAAGTTATAAAAGTAAAAACATTTATATTTTTTCAGTAAAGTGCAAAAGTATGTTCTGGCCTTGGGAAGGCATAGGGATTTTGAGCCCTACTCATGTTAATTTCTGCTCGTTTTAAGTTTGACTGGGTTATTTATTGTAATTTCTGTTCGTTTTGGGTTTCGTTTATTTATCGATGCTGATTTGTGGTAGTTTCACGCCTGGTAGATTATTTTATTTTATTTTTGCTAATTTTTGGTTAGGAGTTCTTTAGTTTTCTTTAAAAAACTTATTTTGTGGAAAAAGTTTTTTTTAATTAATACAAAAAATATTAATGTTAGGAAAACCCAAAGAGTGGTTTCATTTAGGGTCAAAACAAAGACCTCCTCACGGTAAAGCAGACGTGATAACTACTAGACAGCAAGAACTAAGTAAACAAGCCTTAGATAAATTGTTATTCAAATATAATATTTCTCAAAACCCTTCTCTCAAATAAACCGACCATCACCTTTTTGATATTCTTTTGCAAGCAAGGGTCACATGGGCCAAATTTCAGCCCTCTCGATCCATTCATCTAGGACACATAACCAACGAACAGACAAGAAAAACACTTTATAGCACAGATAAGGTCACAGTTTTTTTTTTTTTTCATTATACAAATAATACTTTCTTTCGATTTAATAAAAAGAAAGAAATTATATAATCAGCCAAACCTGAGACTGGGTTCCAACTGTGGCTACAGCAGTGAGTCCACTAGCATGTCTTGATTTTACATTCCCTAGAAAAGAAGAGATAGTGCAGAAAAAAGAATAGACAGCGAATGGGAAGAAGGAGAAAATAAGGACTATATATCACATAAAACAGACGAAAAAAAGAGAAATTCATCCATAATCTAAGCTTAAAAATAAGAAATTATGGAATAAATTTATTAGTTCTCTTTTTGGCGATATCTATATCTTGGAGAGAATGAGGAGATATAAAAGTACAATTTGCAAACGATAAAAAAAATTGAACATATTGTACGGCAAATTTAACACATCACAGGTCCTATCAATAAGCGATCCAAGCCACAATCTTACAGAGAATGAAACAGGTTGATTTAGAGATGGGAGGGGCCCATAGTTTTTGTTAGGACTGATATTTCCTTTATTTTTCTACATTCTTTTGTTAGATAAAAGCAACTATATAAGCTGCTTTCTTACGCTATCCAAAATATCGGGAACTTATAAGCGCTCCCAACCAAATGTCCTGACGAGGATCGGTTGAATATAAAAGGTTGGAGCTGTTCTAGTGTTGTGGGATGGCTTGGATTCTTTATTCTGTCAGAACTGTCAAGTCTATTCTGTCCAATACCCCTGTCCGAAAGGAAATCCTGCTTGCGTGGCCTAACAAGTGGCACCGGGATGGACATTTCAAGACTTTGACCAGAACCACGATTTCAAACACCGCTGCAGGGTAACCTTGGGAAGGGACGTCTCTCGAGGATCTTATAACCTATTGAACAACAAAGTACTAAATTAGACCTTGATTAATGGATAATTCTTCTAAATGTTGTATGTTTTGGGAATTACTCTTCCTAGCTAAGTTTTTTTTACAATTAATTAAAAAAACTTTTTCCAGGAAATAAGTTTTTCAAAGAAAAGTAAAGAACTCCATTAAACAAAAAATGAGCAAAAATAAAATCAAATAATCTACCAAGCGTGAAACTACCACAAATCAGCATCAATAAATAAATGAAACCCAAAACGAACAGAAATTACAATAAATAACCGAGTCAAACTCAAAACGAGCAGAAATTAACATAAGTTGGGCGCAAAACCCCTATGCCTTCCCAAGGCCAGAAAAAAATTTGTACTTTACTGAATAAAATATAAATGTTTTTATTTTTATAACTTTAATAAATCAAATAATTTTAACATTTTGGTTACTAAATGTCAGTATATGTATATTAAACTGACAATGCAAATTCATTTGTATTTTTTCAGTAAAGTGCAAATTTTGTTCTGGCCTTGGGAAGGCATAGGGGTTTTGCGATAGCTTGGATACACTTACACTATTTTAATTTGATTAAATTTTAAGAGCAGAAGTAGCCTCGAAAGTTTGAACATAATACCCTCAGTCGTTCTTGGGATACTGCTGAGATGCCTTATTGGGAATTAGCATTATCACAGTGCATTTTGATTTAATCTTAAGGCAACATTTAGTTTTTAAACATAATGGGCAAATGGGAGGGCGGGAGTGGAAGGGGGTTAGTTGCCCTCCAACCACTTTCGACAATTAAAAAAGGGCATCAGCCCTTTCTATTTTCAATCGAATGAGCCCCTTTTGAAGTTCCCACAAAAACTCCTTCGATACGAAGTGCCCTGGTCTAAACAACAACAACAACAACAAAATATTACTAATCACTTTCGACTATTAAAAAGGGCACTAGCCCTTTGAATTTCAAATCGGATGAGCCCGTTTCTGAAATTTTCTACGACAAAGCCTTCTATAAAACCTTATATGCCCCCAGGACATAACTTAAAACCCTTGCCCTGAGGGCTGTGGAGGAGTATCCTCCTCAAAAACATATTTTCTATCTATAAATCAACTACGCTGAACAAAATAGCTATCTCAAAATTTTCATTGGATATGTTTGGGGAATGATGGGCGTGGGGGGGGGGCTAGTTGCCCTCAAATCACTTTTGACTATTAAAAAGGGAACTAGCCCTTTGAATGTCCAATCGAATGAGGTATTTTTGAAGTTTCTACAACAACGCCTTCTATAAAAACATTATATGCCCCCTGGGCATAACTTAAAACCCTTGCCCTGAGGGTTGTGGGGGAGTGTCCTCCTCAAAAAAATATTTTCTATCTGGAAATAAACTACGCTGAAAAAAATGGATATCTCAAAATTTTGATCGGATGTGTTTGGGGAAGGATGGGCGTGGGGGGGGGGGCTAGTTGCCCTTCAATCACTTTCGACTATTAAAAAAGGGCACTAGCCCTTTGAATTTCCAATCGAAATAGTCTTTTTTGAAGTTTCTACGACAACGCCTTCTATAAAAAACCTTATTTGCCCCCAGGGCATAACTTAAAACCCTTGCCCTGAGGGTTGTGGGGGAATGTCCTTCTCAAAAACATATTTTCTATCCGAAAATCAACTAGCCTACGATAAACAAAATGGCTATATCAAATTTTGATAGGATGTGTTTGGGTGAATGATGAACGTGGGGGGGGGGAGGGCTAGTTGCCCTCCAATCACTTTTGACTATAAAAAGGGCACTAGCCTTTCAAATTTCCAATCAAATGAGCCCACTTTCGAAGTTTCTATGACAACGCCTTCTATAAAAACTTTATATACCCCAGAACATAACTTAAAACCCTTGCCCAGAGGGTTGTTGGGAAGTTTCCTCCTCAAAAACATATTTTCTATGTGGAAATCAACTACGCTGAACAAAATGGCTATCTCAAAATTTTGATTGGATGTGTTTGGGGGGGTGATGGGTGAGGGGGAGGGACTAGTTCCCCTCTAATCACTTTCGACTATTAAGAAGGGAACTAGCCCTTTGAATTTCCAATCGAATGAGCCTGTTTTGAAGTTTCTATGACCACGCCTTCTTATAAAAACCTTATATGGCCCGAGGGAATAACATAAAACCCTTGCCCTGAGGGTTGTGGGGGATTGTCCTCCTAAAAAAAAACATATTTTCTATCTGGAAATCAACTATCCTACGCTGAACAAAATGGCTATCTCAAAATTCTGATTGGATGTGTTTGGGGTGTACCATGAGTAAAACGCGATGTATTTAAAATACCAAAATGAAGTTCCTTCTTTCTAAAGATAATTCCGATTTCCTATAATTAAGTTAAACGTAGTTTCAAAAATGAACTCCTTAATCAGCAAAGAGAAAAAGTGCAATCACCCCAGACAGAGAAAGGCGCTATCCAGGCTTAAGATTTCGCTAAGAGAGTGAGAAATAAAAAATATGCTACGTACAATATTTCTAAGGAAGTTCAAATGGCAAAAAACCGTGTGAACGCTTGAATCATCAAAAATATTTTAAAAGAAATTATTGGACGAAAGATTTACATACTTGGTCCACGCGGGCCAATGATGAGCCAGTTCTCACGGCGCAGGACTGAAAAAGCTATGTTTGATAGTGGGGTAGAAGTGCTTTTTGAGATTATTCGAAAAGTTGAAGCAGGTCCATTGAGATAGAAGTCTTAAACTCTTTCATCTCGGTCAACATTATTGTCATTTGAAGTGACCTATTGCTGTGCATCTAAATATGTAAGTCAATAAATCTATTGCCTTTTTTATCTGTGTTTATTCCATTTTATATGTCTGTATCTCTCGCTACAAAATTTTTATCGCTACAAATGGCGCGAATCGGAAATTGGAGAAAAACTTGCGAACTAATTAGGCTATGAAACTTTGTAATTTAAATTTAATTATTAGGAACGATAGAGACATATAAGTAAAGTGATTAGGCCTATTGCCGCTAAGCTACTACAGGGAAACCCTTTAGAATATCTCATAGGAGACAATAGCCTCCCCCAAAGAGGTTAAGTAAAATAATAAATTTATTTTAAGTTGATATAAACGCAAAAAAAAATGTCTGAAGATTTAGAAGAAAAATTAATAGTGCAGAAATTGGTCGCGAAAAATATAGAAATAGCGAAATCTATCCCGGAGTACAATGGTCAACCAGATATTGACGAATTTAATATCCAATTGACCCAGTTTGTACAACTAACAAAAACAGGGCTAGAAGCGTTAGTCGACATGCTCCTGCTACAATTAAAAGGCCAGGCCTTAACATTTTTTGAAGCAGATTGAACCTACTATAGGCGACGACGCCAGCTTGCCAATAAATTCGGTTGATAAATTGTTAAAAGCATTCAAAGATAGGTTTATAGACACCAGTTTCCATAAACAAATTAAAACACGGAGCAGTGAACTTTGACTTTTCACAGAATATACGAGAATACCTGGATAATATACGCATTTCTGTAGAAGCAAAATACGGAAGTGGTTCTGGGCAACTGTATGAAAAGGTCATACTAAATACCTTTTTGCAAGGGCTACCCCCAAAACTATATAGAGAGTAGTAATATCCAAAAATATTCAGACGTTGGATCTTGCAGTTCGGGAGGTAGAGCGATTAATCGAAGTTGATACAATGGTTGCTAATCATAGTAAAGCAAAAATAAATAGCCTAGGCGATTCAAACGCGAACCTAATTTTCAAGGGCGATCAGGCATCCCCCAATTTCTTTTCAAGGGATAACTCCCCAGTGCCAAAAAAAACGGAACGCCAGAACCCGCTAGGCAGAAAACAGTACGCTTTCAGCCTATTGAACAATCTAATTATGGAAATAACCCTACAATAATAAGGTGCTATAATTGTAATCGTGTTGGCCATATCGCCAGAGAGTGCCATTATGTCACCAATCGCATACCAAGAATTGCTGTCGGTAAAACGCAAAATTACGGCAACCGTTTGTTCGGAAGAACAAATTTTAACACCGGTCGTGCAATAGGCTATAGCCAGGGGGATTGCGCCAATCAGTACCTTATAATGCATACCAACCAAATTTGTATAACCCTCCCCCCAACAGACAAATTAATTACCGATTTGAAAACCCAAATACCCGCCAAAGCCAATAATGCAAGAATGCCATATAGAAATCACGAAAATTTGCCGATGGGAAATGAAAATTTTGCAAGCCAACGGCATTGGCAGGCAACGCCAGCAAACGGCACTGACACGAGACATCCACGTTACCATAATAATACATGGAGAAGACAGACAGACGTAAATCAATTAAATATGCCTACGGAACCTAATACGTCTGAATATCTATTACAGGCACCGACACATGAAATAAATTCTCAGGGAAACGCTTCAGGCCCCTCAGAATATAAATTGGACCCAGAGGGTGCCCGGAATATTTAATAGGTCCAAGACAATATTAGTGCCGTCTTGTAGCGATATTAATAACAAGTTACCTATATTTAATGATTTTTGTGTAGAAAATGTTTATTTTAAGGCTTTGATTGACTCAGGTGCAACAATTAGTATCATAAACTCTTGCGTATTCAATATGTTGCCTCTTCATATTAGGCGACAGAGGAACCCTAATAATCCCAATTTAACGAGCGTGACAGGTCATAAATTAAATGCAAAAGGGTCAATTTGCCTAAACATAAAAAGAGACAATAGAACGTTCACGACAAATTTTATTATATGTGATAACTTCCCATATGAGGCTATTATAGGCGCAAATTTTCTAAGGTCTAATAAAATACTATTAGACGTGGCTAATGAGAGGCTTGTCTACCCAGCTAAGGTAGGGGAAGACATTTCTACCTTAAGAAATCGTAACAGAGGTTACGAAGACAACGTAACACTAAACAAAATTTCTGATGGTATAATGTCGCAGTATTTTGAACCTCATGTCTCGCAAAGACATGGCATAATTGGAAATTTTTTCAATTACCCTGAGAGATATTGCAGAAATGAAGTAAATTTAAATAATAAAAGTATTGAATCTGCGAAAATAAAAATAGGAGATATGCGACAGTACAGGTCAAACGAAATTAAGAAAATAGTGGAATTGTGGAAAAACATAGTAAAACCCAACGTGACGCCGCAAGATGCCGCAAAGGCGCAGCATAGCGCCAGTATGAATCTAATAAACAATGAAAATAAAGAGAAATATTACGGATTCGCGATAAGGAAAACAAAAATCCCTCCCAAAACGATGCAAAAAATTCAAATATCACAGATGAGTGAGCCAGTGGTTAGCAAATCAGAATATATGGTTTGCGACACTGTCTGAAATACCCGAAAATCTGTTATGCGAGGAACAGATTATATCTTGTGACAAAGGGGAAGGTTTTATTTGGGTAACCAATAACCATGAAAATGATACAATTACAATTAAAAAGGGGAGGTGTTTAGTCCAAATCCAGGTTTTATCGGAGAATGATTTAAATACATGGGAAAATTCTAAAAGAAACCTAGTTAACGGTATTAAAACTTCAAATGACAAATATCCTTTAACTAAATCGCAATTTTTAAACAAATTTAATATGGATCATATTACGGATATGGAACTTAAGAAAAAATTATACGAATTATTATGGAATTTTAAGGATGTATTCTCTGCATCTGAAGATGACGTCGGGCAAATACCATTTTATGAACATTCAATTTTAACGACTGGTAATCCCGTAGCAAAACAGCCATATCGTGTGCCATATAAGCACAAAGAGTGGTTAAAAAATAAAATCCATGAATTAGAAAAAAACGGAATTATACGCCCAAGTATAAGTCCGTATAGTGCACCAGTGATCCTAGTACCAAAAAGAATGGAGATCTTAGACTTGTAGTAGATTATAGAGCCCTCAACAAACAAGTAGTTAGCGATAAATTTCCTCTACTACCAAGAATAGATGAAATTCTTGACTCAATTTCAAGCAAAAACAAAATTTTTACTTCTTTGGACCTTACCCAAGGCTACCACCAAGTGAAAATAGCCGAAAAGGATGTCCATAAAACTGCATTTTCAGCGTCCGAATATGGTTCTTATGAATACTTAAGGGTACCATTTGGGCTTAAAACAAGTTCAAGCGCGCTATGTAGACCCCTATTGCACCTGTTTAAGAGGATTAAAGAATATAATTCATTTTGTTGATGATATTATATGCGTGGGGGAAAACACTGAACAACACTTAGCAACGTTAGCTAAGGTGTTCGAGAAGTTCAGACAAGGCAATTTAAAATGCCGGCCTGAGAAAGTAAATTTATTTCAACTTAAAATTAAATTTTTAGGAGTAGTAGTAACCCAGGGAGAGATATCCCCAGACCCTGATAAAATAAAATGTGTTGAAAACCTCAAGCCCCCCAGAACTATGAAAGAATTAAGGGGAATTTTAGGCCTTACTGGCTACTTTAGAAAATTCGTACGCAATTACGCCCAAATTGCGAAAACCCCTCACGGAACTAACTAAAGGGAACTCCCATAATGTTACCTGGTCCCAGGAAGCTCAAACTTCCCTAGACCGTCTCAAAAAGGCACTCACTTCTGAACCATATTAGCACTCCCTGATTTCGAAAACGGAAGATTTGTGGTTACAACGGATGCTAGTTCAAAGGCATTGGCGCAATTCTTTCGGAAATAATCCGGTAGAAAACCCCAATCCTCTTGAGGGAACGCCTAAACAAATAGAAAAAGTTATATGCTATTCAAGTAAAACTTTATCAAAAGGCGAAAGTAGTTATTCCGCCACAAACTTAGAATTATTATCTATATATCTACCACTTGGACAAATTTAGACATTATTTAATTGGTAGAAAATTTATACTACGATCAGACCATAAAAGCTTGCAGTACCTGCGCGCGCACATTTAAAAACCCCACGGGCATTCTAGCTAGATGGATTATGAAAATCCAAGACCTAGATTACGAATTTGAACATTTAAAGGGAAAACAAAACGCAGCTTGCGACTTTTTAAGTAGATACCCAGAAATTATTCCATCGGAAGCTGAAGAAAATGAAGTTAACGCCATAATTGCTAAGAGCAAACATGGATGTAAGAAAAACAAAGTCAAAGACGCAGTAAAAGAAAATAAGATTCACTATTGTCCCTTGTCTTTGGAAAATATAAAAGAAAGCAAAAAAAAGGACGAAATGTGTGTAGCACTAATTGATTATTTTGTGAATGATGATGCGTTACCGGATAAATTCAAAACTCTTAGAAAAGAGATAGATAATTTTTACTATGATCTTGATGAAGAAATACTGTGTAGAATTGTGACCGCCGAGACAAACAGAAACCAAACCTCAATAATACCTGTATTACCACCACAAAACTTGATAGGGCCTGCATTTGAATATTTTCATTCAGAGACAGGTGGACATTTAGGGGTAATGAAAAGGTTCCATAAATTGAAACAATATTTTTACGTACAATCTGCACTGACAAAACTTAAAGAATTTGTAAGTACATGCGAAGCATGTAACTTAAGAAAAATCCCCCCAGCTTACCCTAATCCTCCAATGGGAAGGATCCCGGTAGCAAAGTACCCCTTCGATATTATCTCATTTGACCTATACGGGACAAGTGGAGGCTTACCTGTTTCTAGCAGAGGCCATACTTGTATTCTTTCGGTTATAGATCATTTTTCCGGATTTACTTTTGCAAAAGCTTTAAAAAATCAAGGTGCTTATGCCACAAGTAAGGCATTAGCAAAGTTATTTTTACAATTTGGCATTCCTAATAAAATTTTGAGTGACAACGGGAGCAATTTTGTTTCGAAAGTAACAAAAGACTTGATGAGTTTTCATCGTACCATCCACAAGCTAATGGCAAAATAGAAAACAGGCATAAAATATTTTCGAACGTACTAAGTATTTATACGAAAGACAATAGGAGCGACCGGGATAAATTCTTACCTTATTTAACTAACGTAATCAACACTGCTTATTCCGAAACAACCAAAGACAATCCATTTTATTTACTTTTTGGTCGTGATTTCAGAATCCCGTATAATGAGATTATTGAATCTCGGCAGTATCATAATAGCTCAGAAGATTACAAACAAGAATTCATAAATAGGATGAGGAAAACTTATAAAATAGTTAGGCAAGAGTTGGAAAAATATAAAATAAACCAAGAGCTTAGAAAACAACCCAAAGTTAAGGGGAACATAAATTTCAAAGTAGGAGACTTCGTTTACCTAAAGAACGAGGCAAAAACGGAAGGAAAAAAACTTTCCAACAAATATTCTGGACCGTACAGAATAGTCAAAAAGTACGATAACGAATATACTTTTAAAATGGAAAACCCCGATAGTGGAAGAACTTACAAGGCGCATGTTAGCCGAATAAAAAGAGCCAAATTTCCAGAGAGATGGGTATCACATCCCTCTTCTACTGATTCGTCAGATTCGGAAAATGAGCCCCCTAAATCAAGATTGGCATGGCTAAAACCCTTTAATTTCAAGCAAGACTATTTCGAGAATGACAGTGATGAACAAAAATTTCGAAGAATTTTTAGCTATGGAAAATCTAGTTGTTCCTAAGAAAAAATCCCTAATACCAGGATTTTTTCCTGAAATAAAAACGCCAAAAAGTCCAAAAAGTTATTAATCGGCGAGCGCAGGAGATTTAGATTATACAATATCCCCAAAAACCCAATTCTTCCCCGATAGAATTTCGACCCCATGTCCCCCCCCAAAAGATTTCCAGACGATATGGTTTCCCCTGCAACACCAATAGAAAGGCCCCTGTCATTGCAGGAAGAATTAAACAGAGCTGTAGAAACCCCCGGTATTACTGTAAAGATAACTCCTCCCAAAGATTTAACTAAAAAACAAACCTGCGAGAAGCTATGGATCTCATAAATTTTCCGATAAAAACGAGTCAAAGTACATTGCCCGGGAATAAAACTCCAAAGGATGACCAGCAAGGTCAATATCATGATATAACTGTGTCCAAGGTCAAACCTAAACAGTGGACTTCATGGAGGGAAACCCTAGTGCAAAAAATGCCCCATCCCCCTGAGGACATGGCATTCAAACAATGGAGGAACCCCGCAAAAACTATTGATTCCTCCCAAAGCTCTCAAGAATCTTTCAAATCTCCCGAGTTGAAAACTCAAGGCGAGGACTTAGAGAATAAACCTTCTACTTCCAGAGGAGTAGAAATTTACGAGGGAAGGGCAGGTGACACCTCAAAAAGTGCCACCTCTAAAAATTCTAATCCGGATTTGTCGGAAACCAGTTCCGAAGAGTCTGACGGCGAATCAGACCATATAGTAGTTAAAGAAATAGGGAAATCAAAACCGAATTCAGCAGCTGCACACGCGAAGGAAACAAGATTAAAAGGGCAAGAATTTTGGAAAAAACAATACAAGAAGTTTGACCTTATTTCGTTAGAAAAACCGAAAAAGAAAAAACCACAAGAAACAGAGGAGAAAATAACGACACAGTCAGGTAGAACGGTTAAAAAACCTGACAGATGGAAATATCCCTAACTAATGTAAAGACAAATTTCAAAGATAACAAATTTAACACCATAATAAATTTAACAGTGTGCGAGTAAGTTAACCAAGTCAATATTAATGAAAAATAAAATACAAGTGATGTCAAAACGTTGACGATCACAGAAAATAACCAAAGGTAGGAAGCTAGTGGTCTACTGAGAACGACAACTGGCGTTGGACCACGTCTTGTGGGAAGCCCGAGGAGGAACTCAAGGCCCAGGGATTGTTTTTTGTAGTTTTTTTTTATAAACGACCGCAGGAAGGGATATTTCTCAGTCCTTCAAGTGTAAGAAATTAGTATTTTTATGCCAATCAGGGCCAGTCAAAACAATACTTAAAGGTTGAATAGAAACTTTTGTGATATGGTTTCCCCTGCAAACACCAATAGAAAGGCCCCTGTCATTGCAGGAAGAATTAAACAGAGCTGTAGAAACCCCGGTATTACTGTAAAGATAACTCCTCCCAAAGATTTAACTAAAACAAACCTGCGAGAAGCTATGGATCTCATAAATTTTCCCATAAAAACGAGTCAAAGTACATTGCCCGGGAATAAAACTCCAAAGGATGACCAGCAAGGTCAATATCATGATATAACTGTGTCCAAGGTCAAACCTAAACAGTGGACTTCATGGAGGGAAACCCTAGTGCAAGAAATGCCCCATCCCCCTGAGGACATGGCATTCAAACAATGGAGGAACCCGCAAAAACTATTGATTCCTCCCAAAGCTCTCAAGAATCTTTCAAATCTCCCGAGTTGAAAACTCAAGGCGAGGACTTAGAGAATAAACCCTCTACTTCCAGAGGAGTAGAAATTTACGAAGGAAGGGCAGGTGACACCTCAAAAAGTGCCACCTCTAAAAATTCTAATCCGGATTTGTCGGAAACCAGTTCCGAAGAGTCTGACGGCGAATCAGACCATATAGTAGTTAAAGAAATAGGGAAATCAAAACCGAATTCAGCAGCTGCACACGCGAAGGAAACAAGATTAAAAGGGCAAGAATTTTGGAAAAAAACAATACAAGAAGTTTGACCTTATTTCGTTAGAAAAACCGTAGAAAAAAAGAAAAAATCACAAGAAACAGAGGAGAAAATAACGACACAGTCAGGTAGAACGGTTAAAAAACCTGACAGATGGAAATATCCCTAACTAATGTAAAGACAAATTTCAAAGATAACAAATTTAACACCATAATAAATTTAAGTGTGCGAGTAAAGTTAACCAAGTCAATATTAATGAAAAATAAAATACAAGTGATGTCAAAACGTTGACGATCACAGAAAATAACCAAAGGTAGGAAGCTAGTGGTCTACTGAGAACGACAACTGGCGTTGGACCACGTCTTGTGGGAAGCCCGGGGAGGAACTCAAGGCCCATGATTGTTTTTTTGTAGTTTTTTTTTTATAAACGACCGTAGGAAGGGATATTTCTCAGTCCTTCAAGTGTAAGAAATTAGTATTTTTATGCCAATCAGGGCCAGTCAAAACAATACTTAAAGGTTGAATAGAAACTTTTGTGAGCTAGTTAAGTTTTCGTTTTTTGGATCAGAATGCTTTGAAAGAGAAACAGAGAGTTTACTTTCTTATAGCTCCGAGGCGAAAAAAAAGAAAAGCTTTTTAATTTCATTATATTATATCTATGACGTATGCTGTCCTACAGCTCTGTGTTAAACATTACTTCCAAAGAGAAACAGAGACATTAATGTCTTTAGCTCCTTGGCGAAAAATTTAATTTTATTAGTTTATATCTATGACGTATACAATAACAGAGAGATCACCGTTCTATAGTTATGTGACAAAATGTTCTTTAATTTCATTGGTTTATCTATGACACATCTTGTGCTCTAATTTTTGTGACACATTTTCGCAAGTCAGTCACGTTATATCTTACCTATACTGACTCAGGTCCCCTCGAATTTTCTATAAAAAAAAATCAACCCATGCCCTAACCAAGATGGATATTATCCAAAACAAGAAATTATCAGTACAGAAGCGTCTAATTATATGAAATATTTTGTCTTAGTGCAGATTATAGTTGTTTTAGGCCTACACATGAAATAGGATACCAGTGTAATTATGTGCTGCACGCTTGCTTATTCATGTGTCCTTACTCGACAAATATAATGTAAAAATTAAATTGTATAGCGATTATCAGCTACACTTTAAAGTTATATCTCAACCAGTCAAAGAGGTATATCACGACCAGATTAAAAATCAAAAGTGATGCTTAAATTTTGAAAATCATTCGATTGGTTGAAGTTTACGTAAGAAAACCATGTATACATCAAATGGTAACTAAGTATGACTCATTAGGGTTACACATTATAAGCTGGAGAATGTATAGAGGCAGTCCTAATGTATGGGCCATCAGTCAATATTAGGGGCGAAAATACTTTTAAACGGAGGGATACAAAAAATCCGATCCGAACTTTATCTATCGTTGGCTATTGATACGTTTATATGTAGAATTTCACGGTGGATGTGGAATTATATCTCAATAATAATATGTAAAATTTTAAAACCATTTAATCAGTTAAGATATATGGATTGAAACCCTGTGTATGTCCAATGGCGACTAAGTAAAACCCACAAGGAATTCCCTATTAATGTGAAGGTGTTTTTCGCTTAACAGATTCTAATAAAACTTTAATATCATATTCATATTTAGAAAAACTTTAATATTCATATTTAAAACTTTTTTTTCACATTTAAAACTTTAATATTCATATTCATACTTTAATATCATATTATTTATTTAGTGCTGAAGAGTTTGCTCAAACAATAGCCTTCTAAAAAGATAATGATGTCAGTTCTTCATTACGCTTATATTCTTTGCCAAGCATCAACTGGAATCTACGCGGGGAAGCTTGGAATCCTGCATCTAATGACCTTATTCGAAAGGCGAATATGAGGCACCAATATTGACTTGTAATTACGAAAAAATCCTAAAACTAATAGGACGAAAACCAGAGAGAGACGAAATGCTGAAATGCTGAAACAGCTGAACAGCTGAAATGCTGGGGTTAAACCCGGCACTAGCCCTTTGGATTTCCAATCGAATGAGCCTGTTTTGAAGTTTCTAGGACAACACCTACAATAAAAACCTTATATGCCCCCAGGTCACAACTTAAAAACCCTTGCCCTGAGGGTTGTGGGGGAGTGTCCTCCTCAAAATACATTTTCTATCTGGAAATCAACTACGCTGAACAAAATGGCTGGCTCACAATTTTTATTGGATGTGTTTGGGTTAATGATGGGCGTGGGGGGGTCTAGTTGCCCTCCAATCACTTTCGACTGTTAAAAAGCGCACTAGCCCTTTGAATTTCCAATCAAGAGATCATGTTTTGAAGTTTCTACGACAACGCCTTCTATAAAAAAATCGTATATGGCCCCAGGGCATAACAAAAACCCTTGCCCCGAGGGTTGTGGGGGAGTGTCCTCCTCAAAGACATTTTCTATCTTGAAATCAGCAACGCTAACAAAATGCCTATCTCAAAATTTTGATTGGATATGTTTTGAAGGAATGATGGGCGTGGGGGGGATAGTTGCCCTCGAATCACTTTCGACTATTAAAAAGGGCACTAGCCCTTTGAATTTCCAATCAAATGAGCCTGTTTTGAAGTTTCTAAGACAACGCCTTCTATAAAAACCTTATATGCCCCCAGGGCATAACTTAAAACCCTTGTTGTGGGGAGGGTTGTGGGGGAGTGTCCTCCTCAAAAAGATATTTTCCATCTGGAAATCAGCTACGCTGACAAAAATGCATATCTCAAAATTTTGATTGGATGTGTTTGGGGGAATAATGGGCGTGGGGGGGGCTAGTTGCCCTCCAATCACTTTCGGTTATTAAAAAGGGCACTAGCCCTTTGAATTTCCAATCGAATGTGCCTGTTTTGAAGTTTCTACGACAACGCCTTCTATAAAAGCCTTATATGCCACAGGGCATAACTTAATACCCTTGCCCTGAGGGTTGAGGGGGAGTGTCCTCCTCAAAGACCTATTTTCTATCTGGAAATCAAGTACGTTGAACAAAATGGCTATCTCAAAATTTTTATTGAATGTGTTTGGGGGAATGATGGGCGTGGGGAGGGCTAGTTGCCCTCCAATCACTTTCGATTATTAAAAAGAGCACTAGCCCTTTGAATTTCCAATCGAATGAGCCTGTTTTTGAAGTTTCTACGACAACGCCTTCTATAAAAACCTTATATGCCCCCAGGGCATAAGTTATAAAAGTTAGAACATCTATATTTTTTTCAGTAAAGTGCAAATTTTGTTCTGGCCTTGGGAAGGCGTAGGGTTTTTGCACCCAACTTATGTTAATTTCTGCTCGTTTTTGAGTTTGATTCGGTTATTTATTGTAATTTCTGGTCAATTTGGGTTTCATTTATTTATCGATGCTAATTTGTGGTAATTTCACGCTTGGTAGATTATTTGATTTTATTTTTGCTCATTTTTTGTTTAATGGAGTTCTTTACTTTTCTTTGAAAAACTTATTTTGTGGAAAAAGTTTTTTTAATTAATATCTGTTCGTTTTATATTGACATACTTTCATATTGACATAATTTATATTAACAACTTTCTATATAAACCTTATATACCCCCAGGGCATAACTTACAACCCTTGCACTGAAGGCTCTGATGGGGTTATTATCCTAAAAGACCTAATTTCCAGAACTTTCGACTACGCTGAACAAAATGGATATCTTAAAATTTGATTGGATGTGTTTGGGGAAATCGTGGGCGTGAGAGGGGGGTTAGTTGCCCTTCAATAGCTTTCGACTATTAAAAGGGCACTAGCCTTTTCAGTTTTAAATTGAATGAGCCCTTTTTGATGTTTTTTACAACATCGCTTTCTATAAAAAACCTTATATGCTCCCAGGGCATAACTTACAACCCTTGCCACGAGGGTTGTGGGGGTGGGGGTTCCTTAAAGGCCTAATTTCCAAAACTTTCAACTGCGTTGAATAAAATTGCTATCTAAAAACTTTGATTGGATGTGTTTGGGAAAAGGTGGGCATTAGAAGGGGGTTAGCTGCCCTCAAATCACTTTCACTATTAAAAGGGCACTAGCCCTTTGAATTTCCAATCGAGTGAGCCTTTTTTGAAGTTTCTACGACAACGCCTTCTATAGAAACCTTATATGCCCCCAGGGCATAACTTACAACCCTAACCCCGAGGGCTGTTGGGGACTGTCCTCCTCAAATACATATTTTCTATGTGGAAATCAACTACGCTGAACAAAGGGGCTATCTCAAATTTTGATTGGACGTGTTTGGGGAAATGATGGGCGCGGGGGGGGAGCTAGTTGCCCCCCAATCACTTTCGACTATTAAAAGGGGCACTAGCCCTTTGAATTTTCAATCGAATGAGCCTTTTTTGAAGTTTCTACGAGAACGCCTTCTATAAAAACCTTATGTGTCCCCTGGGCATAACTTAAAACCCTTGCCCCGAGGGTTTTGGGGGAGTGTCTTCCTTAAAAACGATATTTTCTATCTAGAAATCATCTACAGTGAACAAAATGGCTATCTCAAAATTTTGATTGGATGTGTTTGGGGGAATGATGGGCGTGGGAGGGGGGGGCTAGTTTGCCCTCCAATAACTTTCGAATATTAAAAAGGGCACTAACTACTCCGATTTCCAGTCGAATGAGCCCTTTTCGAAGTTTCTACGACAACGCCTTCTATAAAAACCTTATATGCCCCAAGGGCATAACTTAAAACCCTTGCCCGGAGGGTTATAGGGGAGTGTCCACCTCAAAAACTTATTTTCTATCTGGAAATCAACTAAGTTGAAAAAAATGGCTATCTCAAAATTTTGATTGGATGTGTTTGGGGAAAAGGTGGGGCGTGGGGGGGGGGGCTAGTTGCCCTCCTATCACTTTTGACTATTAAAAAGAGCAATAGCCCTTTGAATTTCCAATCGAATGAGCCTTTTTTTGAAAGTTTCTACGACAACGCCTTCAATAAAAACCTTATATGCCCTCAGGGCATAATTTACAAACCTTGCCCCGAGGGTTGTGGGGAGTTTCCTCCTCAAAAAGATATTTTCTATCTGGAAATTAACTAAGCTGAACAAAATGGTTATCTCAAAATTTTGATTGGATGTGTTTGGGGGAATGATGGGCGTGGAGGGCTAGTTGCCCTCCAATCACTTTTCAACAATAAAAAAGGGCACTAGCCCTTTGAATTCCCAATCGAATGAGCATTTTTCGAAGTTTTCTACTACAGCGCCTTCCATAAAAAACTTATATGCCCCCAGGGCATAACTTAAAACCCTTGTCCCGAGGGTTGTAGGGGAGTGTCCTCCTCAAAGACATATTTTCATTGGATGTGTTTGGGGGAATGATGGGCGTGGGGGGGCTAGTTACCCTTCAATCACTTTCGACGATTAAAAAGGGAACTAGCCGTTTGAATTTCCAATCAAATGAGCTGTTTTTTGAAGTTTCTACAACAACGCCTTCTATAAAAACATTATATGCCCCCTGGGCATAACTTAAAACCCTTGCCCTGAGGGTTGTGGGGGAGTGTCCTCCTCAAAAAAATATTTTCTATCTGGAAATCTACTACTCTGAACAAAATGACTATCTTAAAATTTTGATTGGATGTGTTTAGAGGAAGGATGGGCGTGGGGGGGGGCTAGTTGCCCTCCAATCACTTTCGACTATTAAAAAGGGCACTAGCCCTTTGAATTTCCAATCTAATTAGCCTTTTTTGTAGTTTTTCTACGACGACAACGCCTTCTATAAAAACCTTATATACCCCCAGGGCATAAATTAAAACCCTTGCCATGAGGGTTGTGGGGGAGTGTCCTTCTCAAAAACATATTTTCTATCTGGAAATCAACTAGCCTACGCTAAACAAAATGGCTATATCAAAATTTTGATTGGATATATTTGGGTGAATGATGGGCGTGGGAAGGGGCTAGTTGCCCTCTAATAATTTTTGACTATTCAGAAGGGAACTAGCCCTTTGAATTTTCCAATCGAATGAGCCTGTTTTGAAGTTTCTACGACAACGCCTTCTTATAAAAACCTTATATGCCCACAGGGCATAACTTAAAACCCTTGCCCTGAGGGTTGTGGGGGAGTGTCCTCCTAAAAAACATGTTTTCTATCTGGAAATCAACTAGCCTACGCTGTCCTCCCCAAAAACATATTTTCTATCTGAAAATCAACTACGCTGAACAAAATGGCTATCTCAAAATTTTCATTGGATGTGTTTGGGGGAATGATGGGCGTGGGGAGGGGGGGGGTCTAGTTGCCCTCCAATCACTTACGACTATTAAAAAGGGAACTAGCCCTTTGAATTTCCAATCGAATGAGCTGTTTTTTGAAGTTTCTACAGCAACGCCTTCTATAAAAACATTATATACCCCCTGGGCATAACTTAAAACCCTTGCTCTGAGGGTTGTGGGGGAGTGTCCTCCTCAAAAAATATTTCTATCTGGAAATCAACTATGCCGAACAAAATGGCTATCTCAACATTTTGATTGGATGTGTTTGGGGGAAGGATGGGCGTGGGGAGCTAGTTGCCCTCCGATCACTTTTGACTATTAATAAGGGCACTAGTCCTTTGAATTTCGAATCGAATGAGCCTTTTTTTGAAGTTTCTACGATAACGCCTTCTGTAAAAACCTTATATCCCCCAGGGCATAACTAACAACCCTTGCCCCGAGGGTTGTGGGGAAGTGTCCTCCTCAAAAGATATTTTCTATCTGGAAATCAACTACACTGAACAAAATGGCTATCTCAAATTTTGATTGGATGTGTTTAAAGGAATGATGGGGGTGGGGGGGGGCTAGTTGCCCTCCAATCACTTTCGATTATAAAAAACGGCACTAACTACTCCAATTTTCAATCGAATTAGCCCTTTTCGAAGTTTCTACGACAACGCCTTCTATAAAAACCTTACATGCCCCCAGGGCATGACTTAAAGCCCTTGCCCCGAGGGTTGTAGGGGAGTGTCCTCCTCAAAATATATTTTCTATCTGGAAAGCAACTACACTGAACAAAATGGCTATCTCAAAATTTTGATTGGATGTGTTTGGGGAAAAGGTGGGCATGGGGGGGGGGGACTAGTTACCCTCCAATCACTTTCAACTATTAAAAAGAGCACTAGCCCTTTGATTTTCCAATCGAATGATTCTTTTTTGAAGAATCTATGGCAACGCCTTCTATAAAAACCTTATATGCCCTCAGGGCATAATTTACAACCCTTTCCCCGAGGTTGTGGGGAGTGTCCTCCTCAAAAAGATATTTTCTATCTGGAAATCAACTACGCTGAACAAAATGGCTATCTAAAAATTTTTGATTGGATGTGTTTTGGGGAATGATGGGCGTGGGGTGGGCTAGTTGCCCTCCAATCACTTTCAACTATTAAAAAGGGCACTAGCCCTTTGAATTTCCAATCGAATTAGTGTTTTTTGAGGTTTCTACGACAACGCCTTCTACAAAAACCTTATATGCCCCCAGGGCATAACTTACAATCCTTGCCCCGAGGGTTGTGGGGGAGTTTCCTCCTCAAAAAGATATTTTCTAACTGGAAATCAACTACGCTGAACAAAATGGCAATCTCAAAATTTTGATTGGATGTGTTTGGGGGAATGATGGGTGTGGGAGGGGCTATTTGCCCTCCAATCACTTTCGACTATTAAAAAGGGCACTAGCTACTCCAATTTCCAATCGAATGAGCCCTTTTCGAAGTTTCTACGACAACGCCTTTTATAAAAAACCTTATATGCCCCCAGGGCATAACTTGAAACCCTTGCCCCGAGGGTTGTCGGGGAGTGTCTTCCTCAAAAACATATTTTCTATCTGGAAATCAACTACGCTGAACAAAATGGCTATCTCAAAATTTTGATTGGATGTGTTTGGGGAAAAGGTGGGCGTGGTTGGGGGGGGGGGGGGCTAGTTGCCCTCCAATCAATTTTCGACTATTAAAAAGGGCACCATCCCTTTGAATTTCCAATCGAATGAGCCGTTTTTGAAGTTTCTACGACAACGCCTTCTATAAAAACCTTATATGCCCCCAGGGCATAACTTACAACCTTTGCCCCGAGGGTTGTGGGGGAGTGTCCTCCTCAAAAAGATCCTCTCTTTCCTCTATGAGCTTCATTCCTCAAAAAGATATTTTCTATCTCGAAATCAACTACGCTGAACAAAATGGCTATCTCAAAATTTTGATTGATTGGATGTGTTTGGGGAAAAGGTGGGCGTGGGGGGGGGGGGTAGTTGCCCTCCAATCACTTTCGACTATTAAAAAGGGCACTAGCTACTCCAATTTCCAATCGAATGAGCCCTTTTCGAAGTTTCTACGACAACTCCTTCGATACGAAGTGCCTGGGTATGGAGAAGAAAAAGAAGAAAAAAAAAATTAATAATACATTGTGGCGCTATCGCACTGCCTAAGATATTTGTAGGCATGAATATAAAATGAGTCAGTGTTTGACTTGCATTTGCTTAGAAAATCATTGCCTAGCGCAGAAAACCCAGCGTTGACCAAGATGGGTCTAGTGTTGCACAAAGCCTCCCTTCAACTAGAAGTCCTAAGGATTGTTAGATTTCCGGTTCTATGTTGGCTTAAGCGCTATGTGTAGACTTGAGAAGAAGTTATTAGCCACTGACCTGACTACAATAGTGGGACCAATAGCTTTTTTTGAGGCCGTAACAATTTTAATGATTTCAATAGTATGGAAATTCCGACACGGAACGTTGCAACGTTAAAAAACAACTATTTTTATTGACATTTGACTGAGGAATTTCAAAGTATTGAACTAGACTTGTTAGGAATTTCAGACCCCCCCCCCCCAGGATTTAGAAAACATGAAATATAGCCATATAAAAGGTAAGAAGGATGGGGTCATAGGCAGTTAGTAAGGTTCATGATATATAAAGAAGCTTCTTAGCTTGGGGTGGAAGAGGACCAACCGCAGCTGTGTTATCTTAAACGGCTTGATGCTGCAGGGAGTCATTAGTAGTAGCAATATTTTTTTTTTTTTTTAGATTAAATTATAACAATCTAAATGAAAAAAGAAAGAAATTGTAAGAAAAATTCAACAACTATTTTTTTCTGCCTACTAAAAACAGAAAAAAAATTTCTTTTTCCATAAGCACGCTTAGCCATATTCCTGCTGACAATAAAAAGATCTTTGAGAAATAGGAAGGGGGTCTCATAGTTGTTCCCTAGAGTTAAATATCCAAGACCTTCGAAGTAGTCTTTAGACAAGGGTAAGCGACAATTAGCTTTAGGTCATAAAATAGCCCCCCTCCCTAAATTTCCTGAAATACCCAGGTTTTAGAAATAGTGTGGATTCATTAGTACTCTTTTACATACTATTTTCTGCTGAAACAGATAAGATTACTAAGCATAGTCATTGCGATTAAGCGTTTAATAGTTACAACATATAACTCTGTGTCTCTTAATTATCATTGATATTCGTTAATTACCAATTTAAATATAACCAATAAATAATTATTATTAGAGATTACTGATAATTATTAATAATAGTTTACAACAATTATTTCAAATTAGATGTATAATCAATTATAAACATTTAAACATTCTATCATTATAACATTAATTATTTCAGTGCTGGGTAAATCGCAAGGATGGTTATTTGCAAGTGTGTTGATTACCATAAAGCGATAAAATAGTTTCTTTTTCTTTTCTTCTAAGTAATAGTGTAATATAGCATTATATAGTTAATGAGCGTAATTTGGTAACAGCGTATTTAATATGATCCTGGTTTTGCTTAACATAAACAGTTTAACACAGAAGAAAATATAACAAAGAATATCATATAGGCCATGCCACCCAACTTAAAGTAAAAAATCATTGCAACACATGCTTTAAGTCCGGAATACATGCTACTCAAAGCAAAATATTGAAATAACCTATATTAAACTTTTTAGTTAAGCAAACTTGTAAAATGCTTTTAGTCAAAACTAAAGTTTTGACTAAGATAATTAACTTATCAAGGAGGCACACTTGTGCCTCTATAAAGAGGCAACCCACCACAATGTTAAGCGATTTCAGGTCCTAGAGGTCGCAGAGAGACGGCGGTAATCGCATTTTGTAGCCCAAGCTCAAACTAAGAAACTTGCAAAATTTCATCCTCCTCCGACTTTATCTTCATGGGGTAAACTGGCCGGAAGTTTCGACCCTCCCACCACAGCCCCCCTTTAACGTTGTCCGATTGGGATGAAATTTAGAGGTTAAGCTTTCCTAGGGCCCGGGAGCTTATCCTCGAAATTTCAGCTCAATCCGATCACTCCTTCCCTGTTTTCAAAAAACCAAATATAGCCACTTAAAATTCATTTCTTTTTTTTATTAAATCTTAAAATTAAATCTTAAAACGAACAGAAATTATTCCGTATATGAAAGGGGTTGTGCCCTCCTCAACGCCTCGCTCTTTACGCTAAAGTTTTTATTGTTTAAAAAAAGAGCTGTGAGAAAGTCAAACTTTAGCGTAAAGAGCGAGGTGTTGAGGAGGGCACAGCCCCTTTCATATACGGAATAATTTCTGTTCGTTTTAAGATTTAATGTCGCTCCTTACTTTGAGTTTAAAAAACTTTTTTTTTATTTAAAGGCTGCGAAAGCGGGGGTTTGGGGGGCGGCAGCCCCCCAACTGTGCCTCCTAATCCCTGTACGTTTTAAGGTTCGATCTTGTAACTCAGCCTCTTTAACTCTTTAGAAAACGTAGTTTTTTTCAAATAATCAAAATAATAAGGCGTAGTTCTGAGACGACATTAACTGCAGCGCTCACAGGACTGAAACCATTTCTGGTAGGTCGCTATTATTTATTCGGCTAATGACATGAAAAAAGAAATTCTAACCCTTAAACATAGACTGAGAAGGAAAGGGGGGGGGGGTTCATCAACAAAATTCTGAAACCAATTCTGATAGGTCGTTATTACTCACTCGGCTAATTATAAGAAAAAAGAAATTCTAACACTCAAACATAGACTGAGAAGGAAAGGAGGAGGGGATAAATAAAAGTTCAAATAGGGATAAAATCCTTTTAATAGACAGTGATGATGATAACAGTGATAAAAATTCCCAAAAATGCTAGATATTTCGGTCACATATGCAGCAACCGTCATCAGTAGTAAAACTAAACTAAAACAATTTAAAACAATAGTTTATATACTTCTATATGTCATATAATTATCAATAGTTTATCGTCAATAGTTTATAGTTATCGTCAATAGTTTTATATAGTTATCTACGTCATATTTAAGGATGGGGGGGGGGGGGTACATCAACAAAATTCTGAAACAATTCTGAGAGGTCGAAATTCTAACACTCAAAAATAGACTGAGAAGGAAAGGGGGGGGGTGCATCAACAAAATTCTGAATCCAATTCTGATAGGTCTCTATTGTTTATTCGGCCAGTTTTATGAAAAAAAATTCAAACCCAGACTGAAAAGGGAAGGAAGGGGGGGGATGCATCCACAAAGTTCTGAAAATTACAAAATTTTCGGAAGGTTGAGTTGAATATATAAACGAAATTTTTTGAAAAGTTTTAAAAGAAGTACTTTACCTTGGCTACCACTTTGCTCAGCCACATGGGATACATACGTCATCGGACCACCAAACGAGACAGATCTTGCTCTTGGATCAGCAAAGTCGTATTGTAGTCCTGCAAGTGCGTAAATAAAAAAAAAATAGAAAAAACAAGCTACCACTTTATAAAACCGTTTCTTTGCCCGTTATAAAACATAGTTTTGACGGTAAAAAAAGAGAAAAAAAGAAAAGAAAAAGGGATTCCGGTTCACACTTGCCGTTTCCCAAGTTTCATTTTTCACTTTCAGTACATTCATCTGAGAAGAGGGCCACCGTTTTCTATGCGTCGCATCATTAAACTTATCATACGTCCACCATGGCGCCCGTTTTTCTATGCCCTGACAAGGTATTGAAAAAAAAGAGAGAAAAATAAGGCTGTTTTAACAATGGCGATGACTGATAAAAACTATTTTCAAATTCTTGACTTAATGTATCCTGTGGTAGCGCAATAGATTGATCTCTGCTCGGCAAGACGGGACCCGCGGTTCGATCCCATCTGCCACAAGATCGGACGACAGACTTGCTACCTCTTCCTGTAAAAAGGACCTGGAAACTGAAACGTCAACAGTTGTCGAAACCCTATGCATCATCAATCGCTCTGGAAGATATCCTAAACATGAACTGAGTTTTATTTATTAATGTTTTAAATTTCATATTAAAATATCAGGGTTTCAACCAGAAAACCAGAATTTATCCTTGACAAAATGCTCTTGCCCTTCGGTCAGCGATGTTCAGAATGAAGTCCTGTAAGCACAGCAAGTCCAGACAAACTGTAGAAAACAATCTTTCGGAAAAAAAATCTTTCGTCTTACAAAAACAATACCCGAAACAAATCGATTAAAAATTTGGTTTAATTTGTTAAGGGTTAAGTTCACTATTTTAAGCTGCCTTGAAAAAGGGTTTCTAGCTCTGGTGCAGCAACAACAAGGTTAAATCAATTTATCTTACAATATTTCTGATCTGTAAGCACTGGAAGAAAGGGAAAATATATAATAAAATGGTCGTCAATTTTCCATACTGTGGCATTTGTTTAAGGATCAACGATACATACTTCTCAGTTTTATACCAAATTAAAACTAAAAAAATGGTTACAACAACCACCAAATAATTAAAAAATGTAGTTGAACTTGCCTTGAACAGGAGTTTCTGGCTCTGACACAGCAACGACAGGGAACTGGTTCTCTGACTGATTGCACAAAGGGTGGACAAGCATATTGTTCTCCATGAACAGGTCCAAAGGGCATGCTGTATACAGTCAGTAAAGAGCTGCACGAGTCTATCTTCATTTCTAGTTCCCCTTTCCCAGAGTCGAAACTCAATGAGAGCACCAGAGCCTAAAGAAAAGAGGTAAAAGAAAATCTGCTTTAAAAACTCGCTGCTGGTGCGAGTCAAACCCACAAGCACTCCTGGAACTAGCCAAAGTTTCTACCCATAGTTTAAGCTATATCCTTCCTCAGAAATAAGCAATTTGGCGAAAGGGCTAGAGCTGTAACTTGCAACAAAGAGTATGTTAAGGTATATATGTCCTCTGAAACAAGCGATTTTGCGACAAGGCTACAGTTGTAACTTACACCAAATGATATATTAAGGTGCATGTTCCCTCTGATTTTGCGACAAGGCTACAGTAGTAACTTATACCAAACAGAATATTTAGGTATATGTTCCGGTTGAAATAAGAAATTTTGTCACAAGGTTACAGCTGTAACTTGCACCAAACAGTATATTTAGGTATACGTTCCCTCTGAAACAAGCGATTTTGCGACAAGGCTACATCTTAACTTTACGCGTAACTTGATACGTAAGACTAAGCTTGATGAAACTTATATATTTGAAATCAGCATAAAAATCTGATTCTTTTGATGTATCTATTGGTATCAAAATTTCGTTTTGTAGAGTTTCGGTTACTATTGAGCCGGGTCGCTCCTTACTTACAATTCGTTACTATGAACTGTTTGATAAGCGATTTTGTCACAAGGCTACAGCTGTAACATGCACCAAACAGTATATTAAGGTATATGTTCCCTCTGAAACAAGCAATTTTGCGACAAGGCTACAAGGCTGTAACTTGCACCAAACGGAATATATTGAGATGTATGTTCCCTCTGATTTTTCGACAAGGCTACAGTTGTACCTTGTACCAAACGGAATATTAAGGTATATGTTTCCAGTTAAAATACGAGATTTTGTCACACGGCTACAGCTGTAACTTGTACCAAACGGTATATTAAAGTATATATTCCCGCTGAAATAAGCGATTTTGTCACAAGGCTACAGCTGTAACTTGTATCAAACGGTATATTAAGGTGCATGAGTCTTCTGATTTTGCAACAAGGCTACAGCTGTAATTTGCACCACACAGAATATTGAGATGTATGTTCTCTCTGATTTTGCGACAAGGCTACATTTGTAAATTGTACCAAACGGAATATTAAGGTATGTGTTCCAGTTCAAATACGAGATTTTGTCACACGGCTACCTGTAACTTGCATCGAACGGTATATTAAGGTGCATGTTCCCTCTGATTTTTGCGACAAGGCTACAGTTGTAATTTGCACTACACGGAATATTAAGGTGTATGTCCCTCTGATTTTTCGACAAGGCTACAGTTGTAACTTGTACCAAACGGAATATTAGTGTAAACGTTCCAGTTGAAATAAGCGATTTTGTCACAAGGCAACAGCTGTAACTTGCACCAAACAGTATATTAAGGTATATGTTCCCTCTGAAACAAGCGATTTTGCGACAAGGCTACAGCTGTAACTTGCACAAACGGTATATTAAAGTATACATTCCCGCTGAAATAAGCAATTTTGTCACAAGGCTACAGCTGTAACTTGCATCAACGGTATATTAAGGTGCATGTTATTTTTAAGGTGCTTATATATTTGAAATCAGCATAAAAATCCGATTCTTTTGATGTATCTATTGGTATCAAGTTCCGTTTTTTTAGAGTTTCGGTTACTATTGAGCCGGGCCACTAAAAACTTACAGTTCGTTACCACGAAACTGTTTGATAAGCGATTTTGTCACAAGGCTACAGCTGTAACTTGCACCAAACAGTATATTAAGGTACATGTTCCCTCTGAAACAAGCGATTTTGCGACAAGGCTACAAGGCTGTAACTTGCACCAAACGGTATATTAAAGTATATATATTACCACCGAAAAAAGTGATTTTGTCACAGGGCTACAGCTGTAACTTGTATCAAACGGTATATTAAGGTGCATGTGCCCTCTGATTTTGCAACAAGGCTACAGCTGTAATTTGCACCATACAGAATATTGAGGTTTATGTTCCCTCTGATTTTGCGACAAGGCTACAGTTGTAACTTGTACCAAAGGGAATATTAAGGTATATGTTCCAGTTAAAATAGGAGATTTTGTCACACGGCTACAGCTGTAACTTGCACCAAACGGTATATTAAGGTGCATGAGCCCTCTGATTTTGCAACAAGGCTACAGCTGTAATTTGCACCACCCGGAATATTGAGGTGTATGTTCACTCTGATTTTGCGACAAGGCTACAGTTGTAACTTGTACCAAACGGAATATTAGTGTATACGTTCCAGTTGACATAAGCGATTTTGTCAAAGGCTAGAGCTGTAACTTGCACCAAAAAACGGATTAATGTATATGTTCCCTCTGAAAAAAAGGGATTTTGACACAAGGCTATAGCTGTAATTTGCACCAAACAGGCACTTATTTAATTGGATTCGATAATCTTAGATTTCTATTCGCCAAGCCATAATATGGTATTACTTAAAACTTTCCTTGGAGAAGGATCTAAACTTGCTTAAAAACAAGAAAATTGCCATTTTCAGCAATTTTTAATTCATACTCAACGTATTTTTAATCTAAAAAACCATTCAAAAATGTAATTCGGTTGATGAATAGAGCTGAGTCTCAACTATGAAATGGCAACCTAATTGTTGTTTTTGTTGATGTGTTTAAACCAGACACTTGATCGAAGTTGGCTTGAAATTGTCAATTCATTGAAAAAACTCCTTTATTTTTCAAGTTATTGCAATTCAATTATGGACTACCAAGTATTTAAAAGTATTAACCTAATAAAATTATTTTTAACTGAATTTTAAATCATGGTTATGCTAAAAGAAAAAACGGCAAATACAATCGGAAAAGGGGAGGACACATTTTAAAAGCTAAACTTTGAACATAAAAGATTTGAAAAACTTAAATTTACCTCTTACCCTTCCATGGTGGGCTGGCTCTATACTAATAAATGGCTAAAAATACCAATAAGACTCAAGTCAGTTCTTCGTAACTGGGCCGGGCCTCTTCGGGTGTAAATTCGGGGCACACAAGACCACAAGATATCCTAAGGTATCTAAAAGTGCAAATTAGTAAAGACGGTGGACGCAGTGAAGGTGTTAAAAGTAGAATAGCCAAAGCCCAGGGTATTTTTTTCGCAGCTGAAAAAAGTTTGGAAGGGTAGGAAGATAAATCTGCTCACCAGGATTAGAATATTGGAAGCCACAGTGATGACAGTGGCAAAGTATGGTTCTGAAGCGTGGGCGCTCCGAAAAATAGAGGAGGATTTAGTAGATGTTTTGCAGAGAAATTGCCTACGCATTGTTTTCGGTACCCGACTGTGACTGACCGTATCTCAAACAGTAAGCTGTACGAAAAATGTGGGTCAGTCCCTATTTCTAGGGCTATAATGAGAGAAAGGTTGAGATGGCTAGGACATGTTTCTGCGGATAAAGGATGACAGATTGCCCAGGATCTTCCTTGTCGGCCAACCTTCTAGGACCAAGCGAAAAGCAGGTCATTCCCGAATGGGGCGGGAGGATGTCGTAAGGAAAGATTTAAGCAAAATTAGAACTTTTTGGGAAAGTGTAAAGAGGAAGGCTTCAAATAGATTGTGATGGAGGAGGAGCGTGTGTAGCTGTGTTGGCCTCAGGCTGCTTGGCGCTGCAGTGAGTTGTTAATAGTAGTAGTACTTTGAATTGGAATGCACACTTTTAATGATAATTTATTTAGAAACGAACTTTCACAACATTAAGCGGCCAAATTTGTCGTTTTAAAAACGCAAGGAAAATATCAGAGTCAACGCTGTAGCGTTGCCTATAGTAAAGGCCATACGGCTGAAATTTCATGATTAGTTTGTACACAAGTTCGAAGTAAAGCCATCTTGATAGTATTAGGACTATATACTAGCTTTAGAATTTGTATCATAGCTTGAAATTCACTGTTGTATAGAGAGAGAGAGAGAGATAATCGGATTTCTGAACTTCATATTATGTCTTATTCGATCTTCCTTTCAAGTAATTAATTAAAAAAAAACTTTCCAAAAAATAAATTTTTCAAAGAAAAGTAAAGGCCACTTTAAACTTAAGCTCAGGAGATACAAATACCTGTTAAAATTCAAAACTCAAAACGACCAGAAATTACTATTAAAGAATAAATGAAACCCAAAACGAACAGAAATTAAATAAACAATCATAGCAGAAAACATACAACAAGTAATAATATAAATGAATAAATAGATCTTAAAGCGAGTAATGCTTAGACTGAATATTAAAATCAAGCTTCAAACGAAAACAAATATTTTGCTATTAAAGTATAAATGAAACTTAAAACGAACAGAAATTAAATAAACAATCAATGCGAACAAACATACAATATACATTAATGTAAATGAATAAATAAATCTTAAAACGAGTGAAACTTAAATTGAATATGCAAATCAAGTTTGAATCGAATAAAAATAACTATAAACAAGAGTTTGGGTATCGCCTCACTGCATAAGCCTAAAACCTACTGCGTCATTGGCGCTTTACTGAAACAATTCTTTGAAATGTTTTTCACTTTTGTAACTTTAAGAAATCAAAAATTATTAAGATTTTAGGGAATAAATATCAGCATATGTATATTAAATTGACAATACACATTTTTTTTCAGTAAACTCATTTGAATTTTTTTTTCAGTAAAGTACAAATTATATTCTGTCTTTTAGAAAGTACAGGGGTTTTTTGAACCCTACTCATATTAATTTATGCTCGTTTTTGAGTTTGACTCTAATATTTATTTTAATTTTTGTTCGTTTTGGGTTTCATTTATTTATTGATACTGATTTGGGGTAGTTGTATGCTTGGTAGATTATATGATAGTCGGTCACCAGGCGTTGAAAATGTGAATCATACCACGACGGAATGGGGCTGCTACGAGAGTTAGCCTACCCTCCACCCCCTAAATTGACCATGCGGATTCAAATATACCAATGGCACTTGCTTGCGAGTTGGTGGAACACTCCGAAACTTGACATTTTATTATATTTTGGTGTTTCATGCAAGAAAATGCATGTTCCACAAAGTTTGAGGTGCAGTTTTCTGCTCAAATAGAAATGCCTAGAAGCCATAGAATGTTTTCATAACAAACTAACACGATTAGTTAGAAAAAAATGGCAGAGTTAAAAAATGGCAAAACTATATGAGTCTTGAACAGTCTTGGAAAGTGTAAACAAAATCAAATTGAATATTAGGTATATAATGATATTAATTGTTGAAAGATCCATGAGTTCAAGATTTTTTTTTTTTTTTTTTCACTGTAATTTTTATTTTCATTTTCAATGCTGTAAGAACTGGAAAAGAATAAATTTGTAATATACGAGTAATTCGTTTTCAGTGAAGCACCAATGACGCAGAAGGCTTTAGGTTTTTACAGTTAAAGAAGGGGCAGTATCCAAATTTTGTTTGTAGTGAAACTATATTTGTCTTGACCAATCTTGAAAAGAACTAATGAATTAAACTGAATATTTGATGCATAAAGATATTAATTGCTAAAAGCTCATCAATTCAAAATTTTACTGTAATTTTAATATTTATTTTCAATATTAAGTACAAAAGAAAACATTTGTAATATAATTCGTTTTCAGTAAAGCGCCAATGACGCAGTAGGTTTTTAGGCTTATGCAGTCATTCCATAAGTAAACCATTCCCACTCTTTCTAGTAATGACCTAATTTGGGATGGCCACGACCTTTTCGAACCATAGCTCAACATCTGATAATAAGCAGCACTTACTAGTCTATCTTCATTACACCTAATGATCTTCAACCAAAATCTAAGCATCAAAATAGAACCTACGTAGTTAGTTTTAACGAAAACAGGCCCATATCACCTTTCAGAACCTGTGAATGAGTTGTCTGATGTAATCCAAACAGTCTTTTATGATACTGGAGCTGGAGGGACTCCAACTTCTGTGCCGCTTCTCCGCCCCAAATCTCCGCTCCATATTCTAATACTGGTAAAATTTTTGTATTAAATATTCTTTTGTACATTTTTAGGTTTTTAATTCCCATTATCGTCGGATTTCTAAAAATTGCAGACATGGCCACTTCACCTCTATTAATTAGTTCATCAACATGACTCTTTGAACTTCCATTTTCCGATAAAACAATACTAAATATTTTATTCTTTTACTTACTTTCAGTTCCTTATTATTAAATTTAAATTTATAATTATCTTAGTATATAGTCCTAATACTATCAAGATGGCTTTACTTCGAACTTGTGTACAAACTAATCATGAAATTTCTTTTTCAGAACCAGAACGACAGCCAGTCATTGAACTGAGCCATTGTACAGAGTGATACCAAATTAAGCGTAACAAAATAAAGTATACCAAATAACAGCAACACTCCTAAAATGGATTGTTGCTTTTATCTTAAAAGGGATTGATAAATATTTTTATTCTGTAAAAAGTTTCCTTAATTGGCTTGCTTTTACTGCACCAAAACTCCTATATTATTTTGTGTCTTCAGTAAAGCGCTGGTTCTAGATAATCCTAAAAGCATAGGTAAACATAATTAATTGGCTTATTTGTACTAGCTTTATTGATATATATTAGGCAGGATGTGAAGTAATAATAAATAATAAATAATAAAACATTGGAGACGTATGGCCTTTACTATAGGCAACGCTACAGCGTTGCCTCTGATATTTTCCTTGCGTTTTTAAAACGACAAATTTGGCCACTTAATGTTGTGAAAGTTCGTTTCTAAATAAATTATCATTAAAAGTGTGCATTCCAATTCAAAGTACTACTACTATTAACAACTCACTGCAGCGCCAAGCAGCCTGAGACCAACACAGCTACACACGCTCCTCCTCCATCACAATCTATTTGAAGCCTTCCTCTTTACACTTTCCCAAAAAGTTCTAATTTTGCTTAAATCTTTCCTTACGAAATCCTCCGCCCCATTCGGGAATGACCTGCTTTTCGCTTGGTCCTAGGCGGTTGGCCGACAAGGAAGATCCTGGGCAATCTGTCATCCTTTATCAGCAGAACATGTCCTAGCCATCTCAACTTTTCTCTCATTATAGCCCTAGAAATAGGGACTGACCCACATTTTTCGTACAGCTTACTGTTTGAGATACGGTCAGTCAGTCGGATACCGAAAACAATGCGTAGGCAAAATTTCTCTGGAAAACATCTACTAAATCCTCCTGTATTTTTCGGAGCGCCCACGCTTCAGAACCATACTTTGCCACTGTCATCACTGTGGCTTCCAATATTCTAATCCTGGTGAGCAGATTTATCTTCCTACCCTTCCATACTTTTTTCAGCTGCGAAAAAAATACCCTGGGCTTTGGCTATTTTACTTTTAACACCTTCACTGCGCCCACCGTCTTTACTAATTTGCGCTTTTAGATACCTTTGGATATCTTGTGGTCTTGTGTGCCCCGAATTTACACCCGAAGAGGCCCAGCCCAGTTACAAAGAACTGACTTGAGTCTTATTGGTAATTTTTAGCCATTTATTAGTATAGAGCCAGCCCACCATGGAAGGGTAAGAGGTAAATTTAAGTTTTTCAAATCTTTTATGTTCAAAGTTTAGCTTTTAAAATGTGTCCTCCCCTTTTCCGACTGTATTTGCCGTTTTTTTTCTGTTAACATAACCATGATTTAAAATTCAGTTAAAAATAATTTTATCAGGTTAATATTTTTAAATACTTGGTAGTCCATAATTGAATTGCAATAACTTGAAAATAAAGGAGTTTTTTCAATGAATTGACAATTTCAAGCCAACTTCGATCAAGTGTCTCTGACATTAATGTTAATGTTTATGTCACATTTGTACAAACCATGTGTCTTTTGTGTTTTCAGATATGCTACACTTTACATCTTCTAGAAAAAGAAATATGCTCAATCAATATCATCATTGATTCACGATTCGATCCTGTTCAAAACGTTTGGAGCAGTTAGATCTAGATCAAGACGCTATAGATATTAACTTTATTTTAACTCTAGATATTAACTTAAATAACTCTTATATAACTCTAGATTAGATATTAACTCTGTAGATGGAATCACTATGAAAAGTTTTTCAGCTGGTTGCTTTAAGGTTTATGCTTCCTTTGCAGTTTCCCTTTTTTTTTTTTTTTTTTTTTTTTTTTTTTTTTTTTTTTTTCTTTTTTTTTGCTCCCCTATGGTTTAAATATATCAACAAAAAATAATTAGGTTGCCATTTCATAGTTGAGACTCAGCTCTATTCATCAACCGAATTACATTTTTGAATGGTTTTTTTAGATTAAAAATACGTTGAGTATGAATTAAAAATTGCTGAAAATGGCAATTTTCTTGTTTTTAAGCAAGTTTAGATCCTTCTCCAAGGCAAGTTTTAAGTAATACCATATTATGGCTTGGCGAATAGAAATCTGAGATTATCGAATCCAATGAAATAAGTGCCTGTTTGGTGCAAGTTACAGCTATAGCCTTGTGTAAAATCCCTTTTTTCCAGAGGGAACATATACCTTAATACGTTTTTTTTGGTGCAAGTTACAGCTGTAGCCTTCTGACAAAATCGCTTATGTCAACTGGAACGTATACACTAATATTCCGTTTGGTACAAGTTACAACTGTAGCCTTGTCGCAAAATCAGAGGGAACATACACCTCAATATTCCGTGTGGTGCAAATTACAGCTGTAGCCTTGTTGCAAAATCAGAGAGCACATGCACCTTAATATACCGTTGGAAAAAAAAAATCAGAGGCAACGCTGTAGCGTTGCCTATAGTATAGGCCATACGGCTCCAATGTTTTATTATTTATTATTATTTATTTATTTTTTTCCCAGAGGCACTTCATATGGAAGGGGTCGTCGCAGAAACTTCAAAGCGGGATCATTCGATTGGAAATCGAGAGTTCTAGTGCCCTTATTAATAGTCGGAAAATGATTGGAGGGCAACTAGCCCCCCCCCCCGAACGCCTATCACTCCCCCATACACATCCAATCAAAATTTTGAGATAGCCAGTTTGTTCAGCGTAGTTGATTTCCAGATAGAAAATATATTTTTGAGGAGGACACTCCCCCACAACCCTCAGGGCAAGGGTTTTAAGTTATGCCCTGGGGGCATATAAGGTTTTTATAGAAGGCGTTGTCATGAAACTTCAAAACAGGCTCAATCGATTGGAAATTAAAGGGCTAGTGCCCTTTTTAATAGTCGAAAGTGATTGAAGTGAAACTAGCCCCCCCCCCACGCCCATCATTTCCCCAAAGACATCCAATCAAAATTTTGAGATAGCCATTTTGTTCAGCGTAGTTGTTTTCCAGATAGAAAATATATTTTGATTTTTGAGGAGGACACTCCCCCACAACCCTCAGGGCAAGGGTTTTAAGTTATACCCTGGGGGCATATAAGGTTTGTATAGAAGGCGTTTTCGTAGAAACTTCAAAAAAGGCTCATTCGATTGGAAATTCAAAAAGCTAGTGCCCTTTTAATAGTCGAAAGTGATTGGAGGGCAGCTAGCCCCCCCCCACGTCCATTATTCCCCCAAACACATCCAATCAAAATTGTGAGATAGCCATTTTGTTCAGCGTAGTTGATTTCCAGCTAGAAAATATATTTTTGAGGAGGACACTCCCCCACAACCCTCAGGGCAAGGGTTTTAAGTTATGTCCTGGGGGCATATAAGGTTTTTTATAGAAGGCGTTGTCGTAGAAACTTCAAAACAGGCTCATTCGATTGGAAGTTAAAGGGCTAGTGCCTTTTTTAATAGTCGAAAATGATTGGAGGGCAACTAGGCCCCCCAAGCCCATCATTCCCCCAAACACATCCAATCAAATTTTGAGACAGCCATTTTGTTCACCGTAGTTGATTTCCAGATAGAAAATATATTTTTGAGGAGGATACTCCCCCACAACCCTCAGGGCAAGGGTTTTAAGTTATGCCCTGTGGGCATATAAGGTTTTTATAGAAGGCGTTGTCGTAGAAACTTCAAAACATGCTCATTCGATTGGAAATTAAAGGGGAAGTTCCCTTTTTAATAGTCGAAAGTGATTGGAGTGTAACTAGCCCCCTTCCCCCCACGCCCACCATTTCCCCAAACACATCCAATCAAAATTTTCAGATAGCCATTTTGTTCAGCGTAGTTGATTTCCAGATAGAAAATATATTTTTGAGGAGGACACTCCCCCCACAACCCTCAGGGCAAGGGTTTAACGTTATGCCCTGGGGGCATATAAGGTTTTTATAGAAGGCGTTGTCGTAGAAATTTCAAAACAGGCTCATTCGATTGGAAACTAAAGGGCTAGTGCCCTTTTTAATAGTCGAAAGTGATTGGAGTGCAACTAGCCCCCCCCCCCCCCCCACCCCCCCCCCCCCCCCCCCCCCCACGCCCATCATTTCCTCAAACACATCCAATCAAAATTTTGAGATAGCCATTTTGTTCAGCGTAGTTAATTTCCAGATAGAAAATATGTTTTTTGAGGAGGACACTTCCCAGAACCTTCAGGGCAAGGGTTTTAAGATAGGCCCAGGAGGCATATAAAGTTTTTACAGAAGGCGTTGTCGTAGAAACTTCAAAAAGGCTCATTCAATTGGAAATTCAAAGGGATAGTGCCCTTTTTAATAGTCGAAAGTGATTGGAGGGCAACTAGCCCCCCCCCCACGCCCATCATTCCCCCAAATACATCCAATCAAAATTTGAGATAGCCATTTTGTTCAGCGTAGTTGATTTTCAGATAGAAAACCATGTTTTTGAGGAGGACAATCCCCCAGAACCCTCAGGGCAAGGGTTTTAAGTTATGCCCTGGGAGCATATAAGGTTTTTATTGAAGGCGTTGTCATAGAAACTTCAAAAAGGCTCATTCGATTGGAAATTCAAAGGGATAGTGCCCTTTTTAATAGTCAAAAGTGATTGGAGGGCAACTGGCCCCCCCCTACGCCCATTATTCCCCCAAACAAATCCAATCAAAATTTTGAGATAGCCATTTTGTTCAGCGTAGTTGATTTCCAGATTGAAAATATATTTTTGAGGAGGACACTCCCCACAACCCTCAGGGCAAGGGTTTTAAGTTATGCCCTGGGGGCATATAAGGTTTTTATAGAAGGCGTTTGTCTTAAAAACTTCAAAACAGGCTCATTCGATTGGAAAATTAAAGGGCTAGTGCCCTTTTTAATAGTGGAAAGTGATTGGAGGGCAACTAGCCCCCCCCCCCCACGCCCATCATTTCCCCAAACACATCCAATCAAACTTTTGAGATAGCCATTTTGTTCAGTGTAGTTGATTTCCAGATAGAAAATATGTTTTTGAGGAGGACACTCCCCCACAACCCTCAGGGCAAGAGTTTTAAGTTATGCCCTGGGGGCATATAAGGTTTTTATAGAAGGCGTTGTCGTATAAACTTCAAAACATGCACATTCAATTGGAAATTCTGAGGGCTAGTACCCTTTTTAATAGTCGAAAGTGATTGGAGGGCAACTAGCCCCCCCCCCGCCCATCATTCCCCAAAGCACATCCAATCAAAATTTTGAGATAGCCATTTTGTTCAGTGTAGTTGATTTCCAGATAGAAAATATGTTTTTGAGGAGGACAATCCCCCACAACCCTCAGGGCAAGGGTTTTAAGTTATGCCTGGGGGCATATAGGGTTTTTATAGAAGGTGGTGTCGTCGAAACTTCAAAAAAGGATCATTTGATTGGAAATTCCGAGGGCTAGTACCCTTTGTAATAGTCGAAAGTGATTTGAGGGCAACTAACCCCCCTCTCACGCCCACCTATTCCCCAAAAACACATCCAATCAAAATTTTAAACAGCCATTTTATTAAACGTAGTCTTAAGTTCTGGAAAGTACGTCTTTGAGGATTACAACTCCCCCAAAGCCCTCAGGGTAAGGGTGGTAATTTAAAGATTCTCCGAATCCTTCATATTATTTCTTATGGAAGGGATGCTCGTATAAACTTTAGAGAGGGCTCATTTGATTGAAAATTGAAAGTTCTTGTTCACTTTTTAAGAGTCAAAAGAGATTGAAGGGCAACTAGCCCCTCTCCCTCCTCCACGCCCTAAATGCATCAGATAAAAATTTTGAGATAGACATTTTGTTAAAATAGTTCAAAGTTCTAATAACAAAAAAATCCGGTGTCGACACAGCCCAAAGGGGCCCAGGGGTAGGCGTTGTAAGTAATGCCCTGGGCATAACTTATTAAGGGGGGTTTATAACTTATGGAAAGGGGTTTTGTATGGGAAGAACACATAGGAAATCTATTATAACTATCCAATTATAAGGTTAAAATACATACTCTGTGATAGATGCAAAATTGCTTTGGCACACAATTCCTATTAAGGTCAATTCAAAACAGTCGTGATCTTTTTGTGTCAGCAAGTGAAATGGTCTAAACCCCCTTATTGGAGTTATTTTTGTTCAATCCATTCATTGTTGTCAATCGCTGTCCACAAGTTATGCAAGCTGTCTATTGTTCATATATAAGGTTTTTATCAAAGAGGTAATCGTATAGACTTTGAAAAAAAGCCTCATTCGATTTAAATTGAAAGTTCTAGATCCGTTTTTTAAAGTCAAGAATAATTGGAAAGTAAGCACCCCTCCCCCCATGCCATAAAAACTTGAAACTTTTGCAATCAAAAAAACGAACAAAAATTAATTAAAAAAAACTTTCCAAAAATAAGGTTTTCAAAGAAAAGTAAAGGCAATTTTAAACTTAAGCTCAGGAGATACAAATACCTGTTAAAACTCAAACTCAAAACGACCAGAAATTACTATTAAAGAATAAATGAAACCCAAAACGAACAGAAAATAAATAAACAATCATAGTAAAAAACATACAACAAGTAATAATATAAATGAATAAATAGGTCTTAAAGCGAGAATGCTTAGATTGAATATGAAAATCAAGCTTAAAACGAAAACAAATATTTTGCTATTAAAGTATAAATGAAACTTCAAACGAACAGAAATTAAATAACAATCAATGCGAACAAACATACAATATATATTAATGTAAATGAATAAATAAATCTTTAAAACGAGTGAAACTTAAATTGAACATGCAAATCAAGTTTGAATCGAATAAAAATAACTACAAACAAGAGTTTGGGTATCGTCTCACTGCAGAAGCCTAAAACCTACTGCGTCATTGGCGCTTTACTGAAAACGAATTATATTACAAATGTTTTCTTTTGTACTTAATATTGAAAATAAATATTAAAATTACAGTAAAATTTTGAACTGATGAGCTTTCAGCAATTAATATCATTATGCATCAAATATTCAGTTTTAATTTATTAGTTCTTTTCAAGATTGGTCAAGATAAATATAGTTTCACTACAAGCAAAATTTGGATACTGCCCCTTCTTTAACTGTAAAAACCTAAAGCCTTCTGCGTCATTGGTGCTTCAATGAAAACGAATTACTCGTATATTACAAATTTATTATTTTCCAGTTCTTACAGCATTGAAAATGAAAATAAAAATTACAGTGAAAAAAATTTTGAACTGATGGATCTGTCAACAATTAATATCATTATATATCTAATATTCCATTTGATTTTGTTTATACTTTCCAAGACTGTTCCAGACTCATATAGTTTTGCCATTTTTTTAACTCTTCCATTTTTTGTAACTAATCGTGTTAGTTTGTTATGAAAACATTCTATGGCTTCTAAGCATTTCTATTTGAGCGGAAAACTGCACCTCAAACTTTGTGGAACATGCATTTTCTTGCATGAAACACCAAAATATAATAAAATGTCAAGTTTCGGAGTGTTCCACCACTCGCAAGCAAGTGCCATTGGTATTTTTGAATCCGCATGGTCAATTTAGGGGGTGGAGGGTAGGGTAATTCTGATCTTTCTTCTGGCAAAAAATGGAAAATTCCACATTTTTGTAGATAGGTGCTTGAAACCACTACAGTAGGGTTCTCTTATATGCTGAATATGATGGTGTGATTTTCATTAAGGTTCTATAGCTTTTAGAGGGTATTTCCCCTTTTTTCTAAAATTAGCCAAATGTTCTCAGGCGCGTAACTTTTGATGGGTAAGACTAAACTAAACTTGATAAAACTTACATATTTGAAATCAGCATTAAAATCTGATTCTTTTGATGTATCTATTGGCATCAAGATTCCGTTTTTTAGAGTTTCGGTTACCATTGAGCCGGGTCGCTTATTACTTACAGTTCGTTACCACGAACTGTTTGATATTCACTACCAGGCATTTAGACTGGTATTGAAGTTCAAAATTGATACTAAATGAAACTTGAAACTTGAGAATTTCATTTACTGAACCCAAGAAACTTCAGAGCTAGCATAAAGCTTCAGATGGAATACCAAACGTTTATCCAATTTCCGACAAAATTTTAATTAGATATTTTCACAATGACAAAGTAGTTGAAAAAGATTTCGGGTGTCTCCATATGGAGCAACTAGATGCATACAAATAAAGAGCGACGTTAAAACTTGAAGTGCAGAAATTTTACTATGTTTGTGAAGGGGAATTTCCACTCTTCAACCCCCCTAGCACCCTTTTTATCCTAAAGTCCGACAAAAGGGCGAATGGAACTTTCTAGAAATAAATGACAATACATCAGGAATAGAAGGACTCATTGACACCAAGTTACCTTAAAACATAAAGTTTTTCACTCAAATGTTTTGAAAGGTAAATAAAATAAGTAATAATCAGTAAACAAAACACTTGCAATTATCCACAAGGTCTTTTTTTCACTAAAAGGCACTATTACAACCTTAACATAAAAAGGGGGGGGGGGTTCACAGATAGAGTAATCTCTGTACGTTGGAAGTGTCAATATCGCTTTTTACTTTCGTTTCAAAAATAAACTAGTCTTTTATTAAATTATGAATAAAGTTAGGAAATTTTTAGGACAGTGCTTGTGAAACAGACATGATGTGCTTGCTCAAAAAGTAAACTTACTCTTCGACAAGTGTAAACGGGGAAAAGAACGGCTTTCGGTACATCGAAAATTTTTCCATTGCAACAGAAACCCCGTGTAACTGAGCCCCTGTAACTGAACGCTCGTGCAACTGAACCCCCGTACATCTGAATCCCAGTATAACTGAATCCCCGTGCAAATGAGCCCCTTTAAACTGAATCACCGTGTAACTGAACTCCCATGCAACTCAACCCCATTTAACTGAAACCCCGTGTGACTAAACCCCCGTGCAACTGAACCCCCGTGTACTCAGTATTTCAGTATTCTACAAATATGTGGCAATATCATAGGGTAAAACACAAGTTAGAATCTTTACATGTTCAATCTTGTTGGAATTGTCTGTTTTTGTTTGTTTTCAGAGTCGCGATATAAATGACTGTCAGGATGATTCATAAAAAAAAACTGCTTTGCTGTCGACGCTGACAGAATTCGAGATAAGAATTTGTGAGAAACTTTCCAGGTACAGTTAAAAACTAAACTGAAGAGTTTAAAATCTGGCAATGTAGAAGACGGACGGAATAATTTTAGGAGAATAGTTGATGAAGTCGCTGATGGTGTCTTAAGAAATAAAGTTATAAACGCAGCTAGGAACATTAGTGAAAATGCTTTATGGTTAATAGAGAAGAGGAGAGGCATGCATAAATTTTATTTGAGTGATAGATCATATAAAAATAATAGGAATGTAAGGAAAGTGGAGAAAACATCAAAACGTCAATTAAGCAGGTGAGAAGTGAAGGCCATAGATTAAATTGCCAAAGATCTGGAAGATGAAGCCAGACGGCATAATAGTAATATCTTGTACTCGCATATGAATAAACTGAGAGGGAATAGTCAATCTGGACTTGTCCCTGTTAAACATAGGCAGCGCGCTAGCGCTGCCTAAGTAAAGAACGACGTGGCCACAATGTGTTTTTTTTTTTTCGACAGGCACTTCGTATCGAAGGAGTTGTCGTAGAAACTTCAAAAGGGCTCATTCGATTGGAAATTGGGGTGGCTAGTGCCCTTTTCATAGTCAAAAGCGATTGGAGGGCAACTAGCCCCCCCCCCGCCCATCATTCCCCCAAACATATCCAATCAAAATTTCGAGATAGCCATTTTGTTCAACGTAGTTGATTTCCAGATAAAACATGTGTTTTGAGGAGGACACTCCTCTAAAACCCTCAGGGCAAGGGTTTTAAGTTATGCCCTGGGGGCATATAAGGTTTTATAGAAGGCGCTGTCGTAGAAACTTCAAAACAGGCTCATTCGATTGGAAATTTGAAGGGCTAGTACCCTTTTTAATAGTTGAAAGTGACTGAAGGGCAACTAACCCCCCCCCCCCCTCCAAGCCCATTATTCTCCCAAACACATCTCCAATCAAAATTTTGAGATAGCCATTTTGTTCAGCGTAGTTGATTTCCAGATAGAAAAACATGTTTTTGAGGAGGACACTCCCCCACTACCCTCAGGGAAAGGCAATTGCCGTAGTTGATTTCCAGATAGAAAATAAGTTTTGAGAAGGACACTCCCCCACAACCCCCAGGGCAAGGGTTTTAAGTTATGCCCTGGGGGCATATAAGGTTTTTGTATAAGCGTTGTCGTAGAAACTTCAAAAAAGGCTCATTCAATTTGAAATTCAAAGGGCTAGTGCCCTTTTTAATAGTCGAAAGTGATTGGAGGGCAACTAGCCCCCCCCCCCCCACGCCAATTATTCCCCCAAACAAATCCAATCATAAATTTTATTTGAGTGATAGATCATATAAAAATAATAGGAATGTAAGGAAAGTGGAGAAAACATCAAAACGTCAATTAAGCAGGTGAGAAGTGAAGGCCATGGATTAAATTGCCAAAGATCTGGAAGATGAAGCCAGACGGCATAATAGTAATATCTTGTACTCGCATATGAATAAACTGAGAGGGAATAGTCAATCTGGACCTGTCCCTGTTAAATCATAGGCAGCGCGCTAGCGCTGCCTAAGTAAAGAACGATGGCCACAATGTGTTTTTTTTTTCTTCGACAGGCACTTCGTATCGAAGGACTTGTCGTAGAAACTTCAAAAGGACTCATTCGATTGGAAATTGGGGTGGCTAGTGCCCTTTTCATAGTCGAAAGTGATTGGAGGGCAACTAGCCCCCCCCCCCACCCATCATTCCCCCAAACATATCCAATCAAAATTTCGAGATAGCCATTTTGTTCAACGTAGTTGATTTCCAGATAAAAATGTGTTTTGAGGAGGACACTCCCCCAAAACCCTCAGGGCAAGGGTTTTAAGTTATGCCCTGGGGGCATATAAGGTTTTATAGAAGGCGTTGTCGTAGAAACTTCAAAACAGGCTCATTCGATTGGAAATTTGAAGGGCTAGTACCTTTTTTAATAGTTGAAAGTGATTGAAGGGCAACTACCCCCCCCCCCCCCCTCCAATCCCATAATTCCCCCAAACACATCCAATAAAAATTTTGAGATGGCAATTTTGTTCAGGGTAGTTGATTTCCAGATAGAAAATATGTTTTTGAAAAGGACACTCCCCCACAAACCCCAGGGCAAGGGTTTTAAGTTATGCCCTGGGGGCATATAAGGTTTTTGTATAAGGCGTTGTCGTAGAAACTTCAAAAAAGGCTCATTCGATTTGAAATTCAAAGGGCTAGTGCCCTTTTTAATAGTCGAAAGTGATTGGAGGGCAACTAGCCCCCCCCCCCCACGCCCATTATTCCCCCAAACACATCCAATCATAAATTTTATTTGAGTGGTAGATCATATAAAAATAATAGAAATGTAAGGAAAGTGGAGCATCAAAACGTCAATTAAGCAGGTGAGAAGTGAAGGCCATGGATTAAATTGCCAAAGATCTGGAAGAAGAAGCCAGACGGCATAATAGTAATATCTTGTACTCGCATATAAATAAACTGAGAGGGAATAGTCAATCTGGACCTGTTCCCTGTTAAATCATAGGCAGCGCGCTAGCGCTGCCTAAGTAAAGAACGATGTGGCCACAATGTGTTTTTTTTTTCTTCGACAGGCACTTCGTATCGAAGGAGTTGTCGTAGTAAACTTCAAAAGGGCTCATTCGATTGGAAATTGGGGTGTCTAGTGCCCTTTTCATAGTCGAAAGTGATTGGAGGGCAACTAGCCCCCCTCCCCACCCATCATTCCCCAAAACATATCCAATCAAAATTTCGAGATAGCCATTTTGTTCAACGTAGTTGATTTCCAGATAAAAATGTGTTTTTGAGGAGGACACTCCCCCAAAACCCTCAGGGCAAGGGTTTTAAGTTATGCCCTGGGGGCATATAAGGTTTTATAGAAGGCGTTGCCGTAGAAACTTCAAAACAGGCTCATTCGATTGGAAATTTGAAGGGCTAGTACCTTTTTTAATAGTTGAAAGTGATTGAAGGGCAACTACCCCCCCCCCTCCAATCCCATAATTCCCCCAAAAACATCCAATAAAAATTTTGAGATAGCCATTTTGTTCAGCGTAGTTGATTTCCAGATAGAAAAATATGTTTTTGAGAAGGACACTCCCCCACAACCCCCAGGGCAAGGGTTTTAAGTTATGCCCTGGGGGCATATAAGGTTTTTGTATAAGGCGTTGTCGTAGAAACTTCAAAAAGGCTCATTCGATTTGAATTTCAAAGGGCTAGTGCCCTTTTAATAGTTGAAAGTGATTGGAGGGCAACTAGCCCCCCCCCCACGCCCATTATTCCCCCAAACACATCCAATCAAAATTTTGAGATAGCCATTTTGTTCAGCGTAGTTGATTTCCACATAGAAAACATGTTTTTGAGGAGGACACTCCCCCACTACCCTCAGGGAAAGGGAATTGCCCTGAGGAGAGTGGATTGGAAGTTGGATTGGAAATTGGAGTGGCTAGTGCCCTTTTTAATAGTCGAAAGTGATTGGAGGGCAACTAGCCCCCCCCCCACGCCCATCATTCCCCCAAACACATCCAATCAAAATTTTGAGAAAACCATTTTCTTCAGCGTAGTTGATTTCCAGATAGAAAATATATTTTTGAGGAGGACACTCCCCCACAACCTCAGGCAAGGGTTTTAAGTTATGCCCTGGGGACATATAAGGTTTTTTATAGAAGGCGTTGCCGTAGAAACTTCAAAACAGGCTTATTCGATTGGAAATTCAAAGGGCTAATACCCTTTTTCAATAGCCGAAAGTGATTGGAGGGCAACTAGCCCCCCCCCCACGCCCATCATTCTCCCAAACACATCCAATCCAAATTTTGAGATAGACATTTTGTTCAGCGTAGTTGATTTCCAGACAGAAAATATGTTTTTGAGAAGGAAACTCCCCCACAACCCTCAGGGCAAGGGTTTTAAGTTATGCCCTGGGGTCATATACGTTTTTTATATAAGGCGTTGTCGTAGAAACTTCAAAAAAGGCTTATTCGATTGGAAATTCAAAGGGCTAGTGCCCTTTTTTTTATAGTCAGAAGTGATTGGAGGGCAACTAGCCCCACCCCCACGCCCATCATTTCCCCAAACAGATCCAATCAAAATTTTGAGATAGCCATTTTGTTCAGCGTAGTTGATTTCCCGATAGAAAATAAGTTTTGAGGAGGACACTCCCCCCAAAACCCTCGGGGCAAGGGTTTTAAGTTATGCCCTGAGGGGATATAAGAACGATGTATGCACAATGTACTATTTATTATTTTTTTTTCCTTTAGAGCTGGGCACTTCATATGGAAGTGGTCGTCGTAGAAACTTCAAAAGGGGCTCATTCGATTGGAAATTGAGAGCTCTAGTGCCCTTTTTAATAGTCGAAAGTGATTGGAGGGCAACTAGCCCCACCCCTCCCCACGCCCATCTTTCCCCAGAACACATCCAATCAAAATTTTGAGATAGCCATTTTGTTCAGCGTAGTTGATTTCCATAAAGAAAATATGTTTTTGAGGAAGAACTCCCCCACAACCCTCAGGGCAAGGGTTTTAAGTTATGCCCGGGGGGCATATAAGGTTTTTATAGAAGGCGTTGCCGTAAAAACTTCAAAACAGGCTCATTCGATTGGAAATTTGAAAGGCTGGTACCCTTTTTAACAGTCGAACGTGATTGGGGGCAACAAGCCCCCCTCCATACGCCCATAATTCCCCCAAACACATCCAATCAAAACTTTGAGATAGCCATTTTGTTTAGCGTAGTTGATTTCCAGATAGAAAATATGTTTTTGAGGAGGAAACTCCCCCACAACCCTCAGGGCAGGGTTGTAAGTTATGCCCTGGGGGCATATAAGGTTTTTATAGAAGGTGTTGTCGTAGAAACTTCAAAATAAAGCTCATTCGATTGGAAATTCAAAGGACTAGTGCCCTTTTTAATAGTCGAAAGTGATTGGAGGGCAACTAGCCCCCCCCCCCCCCCAACGCCCATCATTTCCCCAAACACATCCAATAAAATTTTGAGATAGCCATTTTGTTCAGCATAGTTGATTTCCAGATAGAAAATATGTTTTTTGAGGAGGACACTCTCCCACAACCTTCGGGGCAAGGGTTTTAAGTTATGCCCTGAGGGCATATAAGATCAATGTTGGCACAATGTACTATGTATTATTTTTTCCTTTAGAGCAGGGCACTTCATATGGAAGGGGTCATCGTAGAAACTTCAAAAGGGGCTCATTCGATTGGAAATTGAGAGTTCTAGTGCCTTTTTTAATAGTCGAAAGGGATAGGAGGGCAACTAACCCCCCACGCCCATCATTCCCCCAAACACATCAAATCAAAATTTTGAGATAACCATTTTGTTCAGCATAGTAGCTTTCCAGATAGAAATTATGTTTTTAGGAAGACACTCCCCCACAACCCTAGGGGCAAGCATTTTAAGTTATGCCCTGAGGGCATATAAGAACAATGTTGGCAAAATTTACTATGTATTATTTTTTCCCTTTAGAGAAGGGCACTTCATATTGAAGGGGTCGTCGTAGAAACTTCAAAAGGGGCTCATTCGATTGGAAATTGAGAGTTCTAGTGCCCTTTTTTAATAGTCGAAAGGGATAGGAGGGCAACTAGCCCCCCCACCACGCCCATCATTTCGCCAAACACATCCAATCAAAATTTTGAGATAGCCATTTTGTTCAGTGTAGTTGATTTCCAGATACACAATACGTTTTTGAGGAGGAAATTCCCCGCAACCCCCAGGGCAAGGGTTTTAAGTTATGCCCTGGGGCATATAAGGTTTTTGTATAAGGCGTTGTCGTAGAAACTTCAAAAAAGGCTCATTCGATTTGAAATTCAAAGGGCTAGTGCCCTTTTTAATAGTCGAAAGTGATTGGAGGGCAACTAGCCCCCCCCCCACGCCCATTATTCCCCCAAACACATCCAATCATAAATTTTATTTGAGTGATAGATCATATAAAAATAATAGGAATGTAAGGAAAGTGGAGAAAACATCAAAACGTCAATTAAGCAGGTGAGAAGTGAAGGCCATGGATTAAATTGCCAAAGATCTGGAAGATGAAGCCAGACGGCATAATAGTAATATCTTGTACTCGCATATGAATAAACTGAGAGGGAATAGTCAATCTGGACCTGTCCCTGTTAAATCATAGGCAGCGCGCTAGCGCTGCCTAAGTAAAGAACGATGTGGCCACAATGTGTTTTTTTTTCTTCGACAGGCACTTCGTATCGAAGGAGTTGTCGTAGAAACTTCAAAAGGGCTCATTCGATTGGAAATTGGGGTGGCTAGTGCCCTTTTCATAGTCAAAAGTGATTAGAGGGCAACTAGCCCCCCCCCGCCCATCATTCCCCCAAACATATCCAATCAAAATTTCGAGATAGCCATTTTGTTCAACGTAGTTGATTTCCAGATAAAAATGTGTTTTGAGGAGGACACTCCCCCAAAACCCTCAGGGCAAGGGTTTTAAGTTATGCCCTGGGGGCATATAAGGTTGTATAGAAGGCGCTGTCGTAGAAACTTCAAAACAGGCTCATTCGATTGGAAATTTGAAGGGCTAGTACCTTTTTAATAGTTGAAAAAGTGATTGAAGGGCAACTACCCCCCCCCCCCCTACAAGCCCATAATTCCCCCAAACACATCCAATAAAAATTTTGAGATAGCCATTTTGTTCAGCGTAGTTGATTTCCAGATAGAAAATATGTTCTTGAGAAGGACACTCCCCCACAACCCCCAGGGCAAGGGTTTTAAGTTATGCCCTGGGGGCATATAAGGTTTTTGTATAAGGCGTTGTCGTAGAAACTTCAAAAAAGGCTCATTCGATTTGAAATTCAAAGGGCTAGTGCCCTTTTTAATAGTCGAAAGTGATTGGAGGGCAACTAGCCCCCCCCACACCCATTATTCCCCCAAACACATCCAATCAAAATTTTGAGATAGCCATTTTGTTCAGCGTAGTTGATTTCCAGATAGAAAACATGTTTTTGAGGAGGACACTCCCCCACTACCCTCAGGGAAAGGGAATTGCCCTGAGGAGAGTGGATTGGAAGTTGGATTGGAAATTGGAGTGGCTAGTGCCCTTTTTAATAGTCGAAAGTGATTGGAGGGCAACTAGCCCCCCCCCCCAAGCCCATCATTCCCCCGAACACATCCAATCAAAATTTTGAGATAACCATTTTGTTCAGCGTAGTTGATTTCCAGATAGAAAATATATTTTTGTTGAGGACACTCCCCCACAACCCTCAGGGCAAGGGTTTTAAGTTACGCCCTGGGGACATATAAGGTTTTTATAGAAGGCGTTGTCGTAGAAACTTCAAAACAGGCTTATTCGATTGGAAATTTAAAGGGCTAATACCCTTTTCAATAGCCGAAAGTGATTGGAGGGCAACTAGCCCCCCCCCCCCCCCCCCCCCCCAACGCCCATCATTCCCCCAAACACATCCAATCCAAATTTTGAGATAGACATTTTGTTCAGCGTAGTTGATTTCCAGACAGAAAATATGTTTTTGAGAAGACACTCCCCCACAACCCTCAGGGCAAGGGTTTTAAGTTTATGCCCTGGGGTCATATACGGTTTTTATATAAGGCGTTGTCGTCGATATGAGATAAATGCCCTGGGGTCATATACGGTCGTTTTTTATATAAGGCGTTGTCGTAGAAACTTCAAAAAAGGCTCATTCGATTGGAAATTCAAAGGGCTAGTGCCCTTTTTTTATAGTCAGAAGTGATTGGAGGGCAACTAGCCCCACCCCCACGCCCATCATTTCCCCAAACAGATCAAATCAAAATTTTGAGATAGCCATTTTGTTCAGCGTAGTTGATTTCCCGATAGAAAATAAGTTTTGAGGAGGACACTCCCCCACAACCCTCGGGGCAAAGGTTTTAGGTTATGCCCTGAGGGGATATAAGAACGATGTATGCACAATGTACTATTTATTATTTTTTTTCCTTTAGAGCTGGGCACTTCACATGGAAGTGGTCGTCGTAGAAACTTCAAAAGGGGCTCATTCGATTGGAAATTGAGAGCTCTAGTGCCCTTTTTTATAGTAGAAAGTGATTGGAGGGCAACTAGCCCCACCCCCCTCAACACGCCCATCATTCCCCAGAACACATCCAATCAAAATTTTGAGATATCCATTTTGTTCAGCGTAGTTGATTTCCATAAAGAAAATATGTTTTTTGAGGAAGAACTCCCCACAACCCTCAGGGCAAGGTTTTTTTAAGTTATGCCCGGGGGGCATATAAGGTTTTTATAGAAGGCGTTGCCGTAAAAACCTCAAAACAGGCTCATTCGATTGGAAATTTGAAAGGCTGGTACCCTTTTTAACAGTCGAACGTGATTGGGGGGCAACAAGCCCCCCTCCAGACGCCCATAATTCCCCCAAACACATCCAATCAAAACTTTGAGATAGCCATTTTGTTTAGCGTAGTTGATTTCCAGATAGAAAATATGTTTTTGAGGAGGAAACTCCCCCACAACCCTCAGGGCAAGGGTTTTAAGTTATGCCCTGGGGGCATTCGAAATAAGGTTTTTATAGAAGGTGTTGTCGTAGAAACTTCAAAATAAAGCTCATTCGATTGGAAATTCAAAGGACTAGTGCCCTTTTTAACAGTCGAAAGTGATTGGAGGGCAACTAGCCCCCCCCCAACGCCCATCATTTCCCCAAACACATCCAATAAAAATTTGGAGATAGCCATTTTGTTCAGCGTAGTTGATTTCCAGATAGAAAATATGTTTTTGAGGAGGACACTCTCCCACAACCTTCGGGGCAAGGGTTTTAAGTTATGCCCTGAGGGCATATAAGAACAATGTTGGCACAATGTACTATGTATTATTTTTTTCCTTTAGAGCAGGGCACTTCATATGGAAGGGGTCATCGTAGAAACTTCAAAAGGGGCTCATTCGATTGGAAATTGAGAGTTCTAGTGCCTTTTTTAATAGTCGAAAGTGATTGAGGGGCAACTACCCCCCCCCCCCCCCCCCCCCCACGCCCATCATTCCCCCAAACACATCAAATCAAAATTTTGAGATAACTATTTTGTTCAGCGTAGTAGCTTTCCAGATAGAAATTATGTTTTAGGAAGACACTCCCCCACAACCCTAGGGGCAAGCGTTTTAAGTTATGCCCTGAGGGCATATAAGAACAATGTTGGCAAAATTTACTATGTATTATTTTTTCCCTTTAGAGAAGGGCACTTCATATTGAAGGGGTCGTCGTAGAAACTTCAAAAGGGGCTCATTCGATTGGAAATTGAGAGTTCTAGTGCCCTTTTTAATAGTCGAAAGGGATACGAGGGCAAACTAGCCCCCCCCACACGCCCATCATTTCGCCAAACACATCCAATCAAAATTTTGAGATAGCCATTTTGTTCAGTGTAGTTGATTTCCAGATACAAAATACGTTTTTTTGAGGAGGATTTTCCCCCACAACCCTCAGGGCAAGGGTTTTAAGTTATGCCCTGGGGGCATATAAGGTTTTTATACAAGGCGTTGTCGTAAAAACTTAAAAACAGGCTCATTCAATTAGAAATTCTAAGGGCTAGTACCCTTTTTATTAGTCGAAGGTGATTGGAGGGCAACTAGCCCCCCACGCCCATCATTCCCCCAAACACGCCCAAGCAAAATTTTGAGATAGCCATTTTGTTCAGCTTAGTTTATTTCCAGATAGAAAATATGTTTTTTGAGGAGTACACTCCACCACAACCCTAAGGGCAAGGGTTTTTAGTTATGCCCTGGGGGCATATAAGGTTTTTATAGAAGGCGTTTGTCGTAGAAACTTCGAAAAGGGCTCAACTGATTTGAAATTGGAGTGGCTAGTGCCATTTTTAAGTCGAAAGTGATTGGAGGGCAACTAGCCCCCCCCCACATCCATCATTCCCTTAAACTCTTTTTGAGAGTCCCTAAACACATCCAATCAAAATTTCGAGATAGCCATTTTGTTCAACGTAGTTGATTTCCAGATAGAAAACATGTTTTTGAGGAGGACACTCCCCCACTACCCTCAGGGAAAGGGAATTGCCCTGAGGAGAGTGGATTGGAAGTTGGATTGGAAATTGGAGTGGCTAGTGCCCTTTTTAATAGTCGAAAGTGATTGGAGGGCAACTAGCCCCCCCCCACACCCATTATTCCCCCAAACACATCCAATCAAAATTTTGAGATAGCCATTTTGTTCAGCGTAGTTGATTTCCAGATAGAAAACATGTTTTTGAGGAGGACACTCCCTCACTACCCTCAGGGAAAGGGAATTGCCCTGAGGAGAGTGGATTGGAAGTTGGATTGGAAATTGGAGTGGCTAGTGCCCTTTTTAATAGTCGAAAGTGATTGGAGGGCAACTAGCCCCCCCCCCCCAAGCCCATCATTCCCCCGAACACATCCAATCAAAATTTTGAGATAACCATTTTGTTCAGCGTAGTTGATTTCCAGATAGAAAATATATTTTTGTTGAGGACACTCCCCCACAACCCTCAGGGCAAGGGTTTTAAGTTACGCCCTGGGGACATATAAGGTTTTTATAGAAGGCGTTGTCGTAGAAACTTCAAAACAGGCTTATTCGATTGGAAATTTAAAGGGCTAATACCCTTTTCAATAGCCGAAAGTGATTGGAGGGCAACTAGCCCCCCCCCCCCCCCAACGCCCATCATTCCCCCAAACACATCCAATCCAAATTTTGAGATAGACATTTTGTTCAGCGTAGTTGATTTCCAGACAGAAAATATGTTTTTGAGAAGACACTCCCCCACAACCCTCAGGGCAAGGGTTTTAAGTTATGCCCTGGGGTCATATACGGTTTTTATATAAGGCGTTGTCGTAGAAACTTCAAAAAAGGCTCATTCGATTGGAAATTCAAAGGGCTAGTGCCCTTTTTTATAGTCAGAAGTGATTGGAGGGCAACTAGCCCCACCCCACGCCCATCATTTCCCCAAACAGATCAAATCAAAATTTTGAGATAGCCATTTTGTTCAGCGTAGTTGATTTCCCGATAGAAAATAAGTTTTGAGGAGGACACTCCCCCACAACCCTCGGGGCAAAGGTTTTAGGTTATGCCCTGAGGGGATATAAGAACGATGTATGCACAATGTACTATTTATTATTTTTTTTCCTTTAGAGCTGGGCACTTCACATGGAAGTGGTCGTCGTAGAACTTCAAAAGGGGCTCATTCGATTGGAAATTGAGAGCTCTAGTGCCCTTTTTTATAGTAGAAAGTGATTGGAGGGCAACTAGCCCCACCCCTCAACACGCCCATCATTCCCCAGAACACATCCAATCAAAATTTTGAGATATCCATTTTGTTCAGCGTAGTTGATTTCCATAAAGAAAATATGTTTTTGAGGAAGAACTCCCCCACAACCCTCAGGGCAAGGGTTTTAAGTTATGCCCGGGGGGCATATAAGGTTTTTATAGAAGGCGTTGCCGTAAAAACCTCAAAACAGGCTCATTCGATTGGAAATTTGAAAGGCTGGTACCCTTTTTAACAGTCGAACGTGATTGGGGGCAACAAGCCCCCCTCCAGACGCCCATAATTCCCCCAAACACATCCAATCAAAACTTTGAGATAGCCATTTTGTTTAGCGTAGTTGATTTCCAGATAGAAAATATGTTTTTGAGGAGGAAACTCCCCCACAACCCTCAGGGCAAGGGTTTTAAGTTATGCCCTGGGGGCATATAAGGTTTTTATAGAAGGTGTTGTCGTAGAAACTTCAAAATAAAGCTCATTCGATTGGAAATTCAAAGGACTAGTGCCCTTTTTAACAGTCGAAAGTGATTGGAGGGCAACTAGCCCCCCCCCCCCCCAACGCCCATCATTTCCCCAAACACATCCAATAAAAATTTGGAGATAGCCATTTTGTTCAGCGTAGTTGATTTCCAGATAGAAAATATGTTTTTGAGGAGGACACTCTCCCACAACCTTCGGGGCAAGGGTTTTAAGTTATGCCCTGAGGGCATATAAGAACAATGTTGGCACAATGTACTATGTATTATTTTTTTCCTTTAGAGCAGGCACTTCATATGGAAGGGGTCATCGTAGAAACTTCAAAAGGGGCTCATTCGATTGGAAATTGAGAGTTCTAGTGCCTTTTTTAATAGTCGAAAGTGATTGAGGGGCAACTAACCCCCCCCCCCCACGCCCATCATTCCCCCAAACACATCAAATCAAAATTTTGAGATAACTATTTTGTTCAGCGTAGTAGCTTTCCAGATAGAAATTATGTTTTTAGGAAGACACTCCCCCACAACCCTAGGGGCAAGCGTTTTAAGTTATGCCCTGAGGGCATATAAGAACAATGTTGGCAAAATTTACTATGTATTATTTTTTCCCTTTAGAGAAGGGCACTTCATATTGAAGGGGTCGTCGTAGAAACTTCAAAAGGGGCTCATTCGATTGGAAATTGAGAGTTCTAGTGCCCTTTTTAATAGTCGAAAGGGATAGGAGGGCAACTAGCCCCCCCCCCCCCCACGCCCATCATTTCGCCAAACACATCCAATCAAAATTTTGAGATAGCCATTTTGTTCAGTGTAGTTGATTTCCAGATACAAAATACGTTTTTTTTGAGGAGGATTTTCCCCCACAACCCTCAGGGCAAGGGTTTTAAGTTATGCCCTGGGGGCATATAAGGTTTTTATACAAGGCGTTGTCGTAAAAACTTAAAAACAGGCTCATTCAATTAGAAATTCTAAGGGCTAGTACCCTTTTTATTAGTCGAAGGTGATTGGAGGGCAACTAGCCCCCCACGCCCATCATTCCCCCAAACACGCCCAAGCAAAATTTTGAGATAGCCATTTTGTTCAGCTTAGTTTATTTCCAGATAGAAAATATGTTTTTTGAGGAGTACACTCCACCACAACCCTAAGGGCAAGGGTTTTTAGTTATGCCCTGGGGGCATATAAGGTTTTTATAGAAGGCGTTGTCGTAGAAACTTCGAAAAGGGCTCAACTGATTTGAAATTGGAGTGGCTAGTGCCATTTTTAAGTCGAAAGTGATTGGAGGGCAACTAGCCCCCCCCCCACATCCATCATTCCCTTAAACACATCCAATCAAAATTTCGAGATAGCCATTTTGTTCAACGTAGTTTGATTTCCAGATAGAAAATATGTTTTCGAGGAGGACACTCCCCCACAACCCTCGGGGCAAGGGTTTTAAGTTATGCCCTGAGGGTATATAAGAACAATGTTGGCACAATGTACTATGTATTATTTATACATAGAAAATATGTTTTTGAGGACACTCCCCCACAACCCTCAGGGCAAGGGTTTTAAGTTATGCCCTGGGGGGCATATAAGGTTTTTATAGAAGGCGTTGTCGTAAAAACTTCAAAACAGGCTCATTCGATTGGAAATTCGAAAGGCTAGTACCCTTTTTAATATTCGAAAGTGATTGGAGGGCAACTAGCCCCCTCCCAAGCCCATCATTCCCCCAAACAGATCCAATCAAAATTTTGAGATAGCCATTTTGTTCAGCGTAGTTGATTTCCAGATAGAAAATATGTTTTTGAGGAGGATACTCCCCCACAACCCTCAGGGCAAGGGGTTTTAATTTATGCCCTGGGGGCATATAAGGTTTTTATAGAAGGGTTATCGTAGAAACTTCGAAAAGGGCTCATTTGATTAGAAATTCGAGTGGCTAGTGCCATTTTTAAGACTCGAAAGGTATTGGAGGGCAACTAGGCCCCCCCCCCCGCCCACGCCCATCATTCCAACAGACACATCCAATCAAAATTTTGAGATAGCCATTTTGTTCAGCGTAGTTGATTTCCAGATGGAAAATATTTTTTGAGGAAGACAATCCCCCATAACCCTCGGGGCAAGGGTTTTAAGTTATTCCCTGAGGGCATATAAGAACATGTTGGCACAATGTACTATGTATTATTTTTCTCCTTTAGAAGGGCACTTCATATAGGGTCGAAAAGGTCGTCGTAGAAACTTCAAAAGGGGATCATTCGATTGGAAATTGAGAGTTCTAGTGCCCTTTTTAATAGTCGAATGTGATTGGAGGGCAACTAGCCCCCCCCCGCCCATCATTCCCCCAAACACATCCAATCAAAATTTTGAGATAGCCATTTTGTTCAGCGTAGTTGATTATCAGATAGAAAATATGTTTTTGAGAAGGACACTCTTCCACAACCCTCAGGGTAAGGGTTTTAAGTTATGCCCTGGGGGCATATAAGGTTTTTATAGAAGGCGTTGTCGTATAGACTTCAAAACAGGCTCATTCGATTGGAAATTCGAAGGGCTAGTACCCTTTTTGATAGTCGAGAGTGATTGGAGTATAAGTGATTGGAGTATTGGTATAATGTATTATTTTTTGTTGTTGTTGTTGTTTAGACTAGGGCACTTCGTATCGAAGCAGTTGTCGTGGGAACTTCGAAAAGGGCTCATTTGATTGAAAATAGAAAGGGGTGATGCCCTTTTTAATAGTCGAAGGTGATTTGAGGGCAACTATTCCCCCTTCCACTCCCACCCTCCCACACCAACACTCCCATTTCTGCTCTTAAAATTTAACCAAATCAAAATAGCGTAAGTGTATCCAAGCTATCAAAGAAAGTAAACAGATTTTTTTGCAAATGGTATCAAGTTTTCCATTTCAGGTCAACTAGAGGAGTTATGAAACTATATTAAACAGTACTATTTGTGGCCAGATTTTTAAAAGGGTGTATGTTGTTAAAAATTGCTGAAAATTTTTCTCCAGAATACAAATAGCAGGCCAAAATATAAAGTCTTAAAAAACGAAAAGATTTTAATTGTTATTTTCTTTTTCCCTGAAAAGACTATGTCAATATAAAACGAACAGAAATTAATTAAAAAAAAGAGCAAAAATAAAATCACATAATCTACAAAGCGTGAAACTACCACAAATCAGCATCGATAAATAAATGAAACCCAAAACGAACAGAAATTACAATAATTAACCGAGTCAAACCCAAAACGAGAAGAAATTAACATAAGTTGGGCGCAAAACCCCTATGCCTTCCCAAGCCAGAACCAAATTTGCTCTTTTCTGAAAAAATACAAATGAATGTGAATTATCAGTTTAATATACATATACTAATATTTAGTAATCAAAATGTTAATGCTATTTGATTTATTAAAGTTATAAAAGTAAAAACATTTATATTTTTGCAGTAAAGTACAATAAAAAAAAATGAAGAATGCCAAATCCAATAAAAAAAACTTTTTCCTATATTGGTTGTGAAAAGGAAATACCAGCAATATCTAAGGGAACGAGGGTGGAAGGGGGGGGGGGGGGGGGGGGGGGGGGGGGGGGGGGGGGGGGGGAACCCTTTGGGAATGGGGGGGGGGTAGACGCAAACCCTTTCCAAAGCGTAAGGTTTGACAAACTTTGCTCTGCAAGGATACCCTAAGATCTGTTTACATTGATGCAGTTAAGTATATTTTTGATACCTGCTTGTCGCTTGGCCCCAGATAGATGGTCAAAATGCATATTATTAGCCAATCTATCATCCTTAACACGTGGTACAAACCATCTTATGCTTTCTTTGATTTTAGCCCTAGAAACTGGATCGAGCCAAATTTTAAGTAGAGCTCTTCGACGGATATACAGACGTTCAAACAAGAATCAAAGACAACCCTTGGATAAAACAGTCCATAGAAAAAAACAACAACAAACAAACATAGAAACAAAGAAACACACACCCATCAACAACTACTACTAAAACTAACAACTCAACGCATCGTTTTCCAGACTTTAGGTTAGTATTGCCACGGGTTACTCTCTTTTTTCAATTCATTACCCCAGACAGATTTAAGAATAAATATATATTATCAAATGATTTCTTTTTTTTAATGTTTTGACACCTTTTTTTTTAACAGTTTTTTTTTAACATTTTAAAATTTTTTTAACAGTTGACACCCTGTGTTTAAATAAAAGGCAAAAAAAGAAGTGTTTTAAGAGATACCCGTTTTTGTTTCTCTTGTTTCCCTTTTCCTGTCTATGTAACATCATAGCTATCAATGTTTTATTCTGTTTTCATTTCCGACTGTGTCTAAAAATAATTTTTTTTTTTTTTTTTTAGATATATTTAGTATCACACCATTCATATATTCAGTCTTATTTTTTTTTTTCTCCACTATTCCTTATTTCAGATTCAATTGTTTTGGCTTTTCTTTTTTGTTTTTCAGTTTCAGGTGTGTACAAAAATGAGTTCAGCGTTACTTTTGTATAGATGCCATAGCTCTGCTGCGATGTTGACAACCTTTGGTCTGGTGGGTTTGGTCACGGAGCGGATCTACCATCCACCGTAAGTAATTTGATGACTTCTTTTAATGACAAGGGTGGTATCAAATCTTGGGGGAACGTTTTGTTGAGTTACAAAATAATCCTTTAGATATTGAAAGCGTAATTAATAATTCAGTTGGAAGTAGAAATCAAAGAATAATGATCCTAGTTTGGCTAATAAAAGTAAGCATGTTTCGCAATTAAATGGTTCTGCCTCCTCTAAACGAGATGGTATTTTCTCTTTGCTTCACCTTAACATTCAGGGACTTTGTTCGTCTTTTGATGAGCTGAAACGGATCGTTAGTGGTGGAAATCCTGATATCATTGGATTATGTGAAACTTTCCAGGAATCAAATAAGGATATACTTTTAGATATTCCAGGATATAGGATGGAGAGGCAGAACAGGAAACAGATGGCAAGAGGTGGGCTTGCCCTTTATATTCCTGATCGTCTTGCATACAATGTCTGAAGTGATTTGATCAGAAATGAGGAAAGAATCTTTGAATCCCTTTTTATTGAGATTAAGTCAGGGTGTAAGGATTTAGCTGTGGGTTTGGTTTACAGGTCTCCTAGTGGATCTATTCCTTCGTTTATGAAAATTCTGTAAGAGTTTTGGATTCGGTCCAAAAGCATCCCTGTGAACTAATCCTTATAAGAGATTTCAACCTCAACCTGCTGGATCAAAATTCTGCTTCAGCTATAGATTTTGTGTCGATGATGCTCTCTTCGGAAACTCTACCTTCAGTTTGTATACCAACCCGAGTTACTGAGACGCATGCGCCTCTTATTGATAATATTTTTTCGTCACTAGATGTCTTAGACAATTCGGTGCTGGTTAGTGATATTTCTGATCATTTCCCCGCTATTTCCCGATATAAGAGCGCTGATCAAGCGCAGCGTATAGCATCACTATCTAATCTCCCATTTTTTCCGTTTTGGTTATACTGAGCTTAGTCTACTTAATTCCTGTCTGACTGATCAGCCATGGGATAGTTTGATTTCTGATTCGGATTTGATTTTAACCCCTCTTTTGATATCTTTTATGATTTAGCGAAAGAAAGTATCCTAGATGTTTGCCATCACGGTTCAGCGCCCCACACTTCGATAAGGATAGCACCGCTGAATCCATGGATGACTCCAGGTCTCCATAAAAGCTGAAAAAGGAAAAATTATTTGTGGAAGCTTTACAAGGCTTCATCATCTGTAGCTCATCATCAAAGGTTCAAGGCCTATACGAGTATATTTAATTCTCTGTGTCGGAAGGCTAAGTCTCAGTATTATCAGGAAATTTTCTGAATGTGGAAAGGATGTTAGGAAGACATGGTATTTAAATAATTCGGTTCTTAGACCTACTCCCCCTCTGCCTTCAGTTCCAAAAACGCTGACAGTCGATGGTAAAACCGTCCAAGGAGAAGAAGATGTTCAGCTAGAGCTTACCTCTTAATTTGCAAATATAGGGAAGACAACTGCTTCCTCTGCAAGCTCTGTAACTTCTCGTTGTGATTTCAGAGCCTATCTTGGACCCTCATATTTACAGTCAATGGTTTTGAACTCTGTTTCTGAGTTTGAAGCAGCTCGTGTCGTGAATACTCTTAAAAGATCATCGTCTTCAGAGCCAGACAGAATTCCTACAAGGGTTATCCGTGCCATTCTGCCAGCTATTCTGTCACCATTGGCTAAGCTTGTCAATCTGTCTTTCAATATAGGAATTTTCCCTGAATCTCCCAAGCAAGCTAAAGTTATATTGCTGTATAGAGGTGGTTCTCGGAGTGATCCTGCTAATTATAGGCCAATTTCTCTCCCATCTGTTTTCAGCAAAATTTTTCAGAAGGCTATGCGATCTTAGTTTTCTGGATGCAAAAGAATTTTTGCAACATTTCCAGTTTGGATTCCGAGCGAATCACTCTACAGAGCATGCTTGCACAGCTCTCTTGAATTTCATTCATTTAGATTCTGGTCATATACCGGCAGTTTTATTTTTAGATGTTCGTAAAGCTTTTGATTCCTTGACTCATCGGATTCTTCTTTGGAAAATATCGCATATTGGTATAAGATTAAATACTTTCTCTTGGTTTGAATCTTATCTTTCTGGTAGGCTTATTTCAATTGATCCACTTTTCCGGAGCCCTTCTGAAGTAGACTATGGCGTACCTCAGGGATCTGTTCTTGGCCCAGTTTTATTTCTGATTTAAGTTAATGATCTGATTTCGGCAATTAAAAAAACCAAGCCTCTGGCATGCTGCAAGCTGTGTCATCCTGATGTTCGTTCCTGTTCTAATACTACTTCTAATGAAGATTTTCTCGTTGCTTTTGCTGATGACACCACTCTTGGGACTTTTGGGAACACGGAATGTGATATCAAGTCTAACCTTGTGGCAAAATTCGAGAGCGTCATTTCATGGTTTGATGCTAATTATTTGACCTTGAATGTTGGTAAGTCACATTTTCTTATTTTTTCTCAAATTGGTATAGCTTTTCCTCACCTTACATAACTTCAGGTGTCACAAGGCTCCTTGTGTAGACAAGAGAATAGGGTGGTCCGGTTTCTTGGTATCCTGCTTGATGAGAACCTTTCATTTAGAAACCATATAGCCATGATTAGGGTTAAGGTCTCACGGAGTTTGGGTATCATTCGTAAACTTGGACACACATTTCCTGGATCTATTCTGAAGCTTCTTTTTTTCTGCATTGTACAGTCATATGTTTCCTATTGCCCCATTGTATGGATGTCTACCTTTCCTTCTACGCTGCGGTCACTTTCTGTCAGGCATAATAAAGCACGGCGTCTGGTTATGGACACCAACCATTCCTCACCACCACCACTCTTACATCTACAGTCTATTTACATTCTTTCTTGTGCCTCTTTTGTCTTTCATCAGCTTCATGGCAATCTTCCAAAATCTCTTCAAAAAACTCCCGTGTTTATTTCTGATTCAGCTCCATATAGCCTTTGTTCTTCATTTAATATCTGCATTCCTTCTACCCCTACTGTGCGATCGGATTTCAATCCTCTCATTGCTTGTCAACAGGTCTGGAATTCCCTACCTTCTTCAGTACAGAAATACCACTCGTTTGGGACTTTTAAAAGGATTCTTAAGGACAATTTAGTTAAGAATCAAACAGAATAGCATTTCGTTTTTTATTTTTTATTTTTCATTTATTTATTTTATTATTTATTTATTTTTTTTATTTCTTTTTTTTCTTCTGAGGAGTTGATGTCCCCTGAGTGTTTATTTCAAGGTGTATGGTTGTCTTCTCTGCGCTTTGACTCCCAGGCCTCAGGTATGTTCTCTTTTTAATATTGTATGTTATTTGGCTATTGTTCCCTTTTTTTGGTTGTTGCTTATATTGTGATTTTTTTTATCCCCCTTGTATCCCTGGCCACAGAGCCTTTCGGGGGGAATAAGGGTATTATATTTCCATTTTCTATTTATTGGTGAATAAAAACTCTGAACTCTGTAAGAAAATGAGATAAAAAAAGAAAGAGAGAAAAGCGGAATAGCAAAACTAAAAAACATACCCTTGCATTTTTCTTCTTCTTTTTCTAAGAGAAGCTCAGTTTTCACAAATTCTTCCATTTCAGCCATATCAGACGGCGTTTTACAGCCATGCAAGTTCAACCTTTCCTGGCTAGAAAGTGGATTACCATATTCATCAATAAATGTAAAGCCAATAATTCCTATCCAACTCTGGGACATTTCTGGTGTTCTCACATGCATGAGCATATGACTTTCTGGAACTGGGTCCGGAGAGTAGTCCTGTAAAATAAATATAGATTGCGACAAATCCTGTACTTCTCTGCAGTTATCTCAGGGCCAGATCTAGAGCAAAATATTGGGGGGAACCAATGTGACAAGGACGACAATAAGCAATATCTTGGGGGAGGATGTGACAAGGGCGCCAATAAGCAATATCTTGGGGGGGGGGGGGGGGGGGGTGACAAGGGCCAATAAGCAAAATCTTGGGAGGGGGGGGGGGAATGTGACAAGGACACTAATAAGCGATCTCTTGGGGGGGGGGAGTGTGACAAGAGCGCCAATGATTGACCAAATTGACAAAATTTATTTAAAAAAAAGAATGAAAAAACAGAAAAAAAAAACAAAGAATGAGGGCGCCAGAAAAAAATCTTGAGGAGGGGGGGTCATCTCCCCTGAATCCGTCAGTGAGTTATATTTTAATAAGCAAATTGATATGCTTATTGCAGTTTTCATCTAATAAATTACTGTATGCAATATTTGACATCCATGTAATCGGTGAGATCCGTGTTAATCGGCGAAAAAAAAGGGTTTATAAAGATTCAATACCTCAGGAAGGCTGTGCACAAATTGTGGAGAGCGTGTTTGGCTTTGCCTCAATCATGGTTGAGGCATTCGAAAGAAACAACTCCTTCCAATAGTAGCCGAAAGTTTTTAAAACAAGATAAAAAAAAAAAAAAAAAAAAAAAAAAAAAAAAAAAAAAAAAAAAAAAAAAAAAAACACGAAAACTGTGAATTGAGTAAGAATCGCCATTTGAACCTGCCTGATGAATGATAACTATTACTTTGATTAATCTTAATGATAAACGTTTACTGTGAAAAAAAATATGGTAATTTTGAAAAGCAGCCTGAAACCACGCAAATATGAAATCGAATTGAAATGAAAACCCACACCACTGGAGCTGCCATGGCCAAAAACCCTAAGTAGAAGAATTAGAGTCTCCCATCTTGAGCAACAAGGAACACCAATTTTTTTTGCATGGGAAGCAGTGATGTGCTTCCTTTCGTCTTTTTTTTGTCACCGCTCATGGGGCGCTGAACGTCACAAAGAGATGTTTAAGGACTTTTGTGTATAACACGACTAGACCCCCCCCCCCCATCTTTATTAGTATCCCTGTTAGTATGAAAAGTGATTCGAAGAGACCAGATGTTCCTCTCCTGACGAATCAAAAGCCATTCCAGCCAACCTGTAACCAGATTCTGCTTCAATATTAAGATGTCTAAGACAAAACGACAATTTTCTAGTTTAACATTATTAATGCTATTGGTGTAACACTATTAACATTATTTCCCGAAAATGAAAGTACTTTTACTACGATTATGCCCCAATTAAGAAAAGTCAAAACACCAATTAGGATGGGGCTTTAGAAAGCAGCTAGTTTTTCTGTAAAGGTTTAAGTAAGTGCCCAAAGCTAACCTCTCTAGAGGTATTAAATAAAAAAATATTTTTTTTCTAAGATGAAAATAAAAATCAACATTAAAACTTAAAACGAACAGAAATTCTTCCACATATAAGGGGGGCTGCCCCCTCTTTAACCCCCACCCTTTACGGTTAAGTTCTGTAGTGTAAATAAATACTGAAAGCACTTATAAATGCAGCAAATGTAATTTACGGGAATTGTAAATTTTATTTACCGATTGCCTTTCAAATATTTAAACTGAAAATTTCGTCGTTTAAAGCAATGCACATTAATAAGACCATTCATTCTTGATGTATATATTTTTAAATATTCTCATTACTTTCAACTACTAAAAAGGGAAATAGCCCTCTCAATTTCCAATCGTTTGAAGTTTCCAATCGAAAATTTTGTCGTTTAAAGCAATGCGCATTAATAAGACCTTTCATTCTTGATGTATATATTTTAAATATTCATCTGATTACTTTCGACTATTAAAAAAGGGCAATAGCCCTCTCAATTTCCTTTCATTCTCGATGTATTGTGAAAAAATTTTTACCTCATTCAATTACTCTTGCGCTGGGCTTGAGGAGTCATCCTTAAAGCATTGGGAAACAAAAAGTCAAAATTTAATGTACAGAGCTGGGTCAAGGAGGACTCGGCCCCCATCATATGTTTAATGTTTTTCCGCTCGCTTCAAGTTTTGATGTCGCTCTTTGCTTTCATCGTGAAAGACTTGTTTTTTAATATTTAATTTGGGCTCGTTTTAACACCAAATCAGGGTTATCCTAAATGTGGAGAAGGCTACCAGCCTTTTCTCCCGACACTTTTAAAACCCAAGTTTAACTTTTGCAGAACAATTCCTCGAGACAAAGAGCACATTCAATCACATATTCGAAATCAAGTACAATCATCCAAAATAAACTTTCGCCTCTGCAAAAAGAGATATATATATATATATATATATATATATATATAATATATATATATATATATATATATATATATATATATATATATATATATATATATATATATATATATATATATATATATATACGTTTATAATGTACCATCTAAGACAGCCACATATCATATTTTGTTTTATACACTTGCTGCTATAATATACGCAAATCAACGGATTACTATTAGGGGCTTTTTCTGTTACCGATACTGTCAATTATATACAGTAGACAGATTGTGCCAGAGTCAGTACGTAAAATCAAGCTACGTAAGGGTATATGTTGAATTCATGGGTACGAAGGTTCGTTAGGTCTAATTTTCCTGACGAACAGACCACGAGAATGAACCTACTACTACTACTATTACTAACAACTCCCCGCAGCACCAAGCCATCTGAGGCCATTACAGCTACACACGCTACTTCTCCATTCCAATCCATTCAAAGCCTCCATTTCAAACACCCTCCCACTACAAATGAATATTTATGCAATAGTTGATATCTTAGGCAAACTGGTATTTTTATTGATAATTTGGTCCTGTAAATAGAATCAAATAAAAAAAAAAGTTTTTTTTTTAACTGAAAGTAAGGAGCGACATTAAAACTTAAAACGAACAGAAATTATTTCGTATATGAAAAGGGGCCCCTCCTCAACGCCTCGCTCTTTACGCTAAAGTTTTTTATTGTTTTAAGTTTTTTATTGTTTAAAGTTTTTTATTGTTTTTTTAGTTGTAAGAAAGAGTCTAACTTTAGCGTAAAGAGCGAGGCGTTAAAGGGGGGACAGCCCCTTTCATATACGAAATAATTTCTGTTCGTTTAAGTTTTAATGTCGCTCCTTACTTTCAGTTAAAAAAAAAATTATTTAATTTCTGAACGTTTTTGAATTAATGAAGGTTTTGATTTTGGCTCACCGTATATGACTAATTAAAACGAAATTTGCATATTAATTTTATTTTTTTTTGGTTAAATGGCTTTCTCGAAAGTTGTTTGATTTTATTTACGAACGTTTTTATTATTAATAAATGTACGTAACTTACAAATTAACTTACGCAACAAACCTCTATACGCATATATTTTTAATACGTATATTAGGGGGTTCGCCCCCCTAGTCAATACCTCTCTCTTTACGCTAAAGTTCGGATTTACTCCAATTCTTTAAAAATGACCCCTTAATCACAAAGGCCGTTAATTAGAATAAATAGCTCTTATAAAAGCACAAAAAAATCTTTAGCGTAAAGAGCGAGGTATTGACTAGGGGGCGAACCCAATCATATACGTAATAGTTTCTGTTCGTTTTTTAAATTTTGATGTTGCTCCTTACTTTCAGTTGAAAAACTTGTTTTTTTTGTATTTAATCTCTGATCGTTTTTTCAAAATATATTGGGAAATCCGGGACCCCCTTCATAGCAATGTCCCTTCCCCCAAGGGAATATCCACCCACGTAACCTCCGACCCCCCCCCCCCACTACCAGAAAAAATCCCCTGTGAAAACGTCTGTATACTTACCAATAACCAATACTATATGTAAACATTGGGAAAAGTTCAGTTCATAACTTGCAGCCCTTCCCCCGGGGACTGCGGGGGATTAAGTCATCCTCAAAGACATAGTTATTATATTTTGACCAAGCTGAACAAAATGGCTATCTCAAAATTTTGATTGGGTGACTTAGGGAAAAAAAGAGCGTGGGAGGGGGCCTAATTGCTCTCCATTTTTTTTGTCACTTAAAAAGGACAGTAGAAATTTTAATTTCCGTTCGAATGAGCCCTCCCACGATATTCTAGGACCACTGGACCAATACGATCACCCCTAGGGAAAAAAACACAAAAAAAACAAATAAACACGCATCCGTGATCTTTCTTTTGGCAAAAAATACAGAATTCAACATTTTTGCAGATAGGAGAAACCTCTTGGAGTTCTCTGATACGCTGAATCTGATGCTGTGATTTTCATTAAAGTTCTTTAGCTTTTAGGGAGTATTTCACCCTTTTTTTCGAAAATCAGGCAAATTTTCTCAGGCGCGTAACTTTTGATGGGTAGAACTAAACTTGATGAAACATATTATATATTCGAAATCAGCATAAAAATCTGATTCTTTTGATTTATCTGTTGGTATCAAAATTCCATTTTTTAGAGTTTCGGTTACTATTGAGCCGGATAGCTCCTAACTTACAGTTGGTTACCACGAACTGTTTGATTTACCTATCTAGTGGTATAGGCATAGGGTATAGATAGTCTTGGGGCCTAAATTTATTAAAACAAGCAATAGGATGAAAGCACAAAAGCAAATTTTCTCGCCCGTTGTTGAAGAAAAGGATGCATTATAAACGTAGCCCCTCAATGTGACACAAATAACGAAACAGCCACATTTGGAACGGGGGTGAGTGGTGTAACTCTGTAATATCAGCCAGAGTCGACCCAGCTCTTAATGGGTACCTGGAGAAATCTGAAGAAGGTAAGCAGGAAGGATGTGCGAAAGCATAGATTGGCTGGCCTCCAGCCCCCAATTGCATTTCCTGACTGAAGGGCTACGAAACGGAGGTCAACGCCCCCGGTTTGGATATAGTACCGTCATCCTTACTTACTAAATAACGAAATTGAACCTATTTTGCTATATTTTCATTTTTAGTGTTGTCTGATGCTTTAAAAAAGCAGAAATAAAAGGCCTATACAAGATATGGGTTAAGATAATAATATTACTTAAATTACTGATTACTCATAAATTACTATTACTGATTTTAAAATTGCCGATTTTAAAAAATAGTAGGATTACTAGTAGTAACAATAGTAGTATTATAAGTGAATTATTGTTTACTGGTTTTGGGAGCCACTATTAAATACACTTTTGAGCTAGATATACTTTTAAGTACCTCAAAATTTTGGATAAACATATTATTTACAAAAGAAGCACATAAAAAAACAACAATTAATAAAATGAAACAAAGATAAAGAGACAAAAAATGCAAATAGAAAACTACTGACATCTCCCAAGGACAAAATTCGCTATTCAGTAATTAAACACACTTCATCCTGAAGGTGTGTTAGACACCTTAGTCATCATTAATACCTAGTTCATTATTTGTTATTATTTTTTCCTTAAATTAGGCAAAAGGTTTTTTCTAAATACAAAAAGAACTGGCAAAAGGGTATGTGCTCCCCTAGAAGGTCGAACATTACATTAATTACAGCGGCAAATTGGTGAAAAATACCAATGGAGAAACACAATTTTCGTTAGTGCCCCCCTTCCCCCCAACATATTACGTACAAAAATTTTAACATTTTTTTTTTTTTTTTAATGAGCATACAGGCGGTAGATTTTGAAGTTATGAGCTATTTTAAGATAAACGCATTTTAGGCTCTCGATGTTGGTGGTTTTATTTTTTACATTTTTGACAATGATGAATTACGTCGTGTCCGTGTGAACTGACCATGAGTAGATTTCTTTAGTTTAATTAGTTAAATACGGATAATGGAATGAGCTAAAAAAAAAACTCTCTAGGATTTGTTTGGATATAAAGGTATTTGATCTTTCGAAATAAATGAAAAATGAATCAATGAAATATATCTATGCCTATCCATCTATCAAAGTGATCAGAATTATTGATGATTTTTTGTTGGAAAGCTCCCAAAAATTTTGACTTCAGTTTAATGACTGTAAATCAAGTAACAAGGAAACTTACCTAAACTTACCTTGAATCGATAGTCACCCTGAGCATCAACATATTTAGGAGGTGTGAAGTAGGAGCTAAGACTTTCCATAAGATAATATTCAAGGGGTCCAGTAAAAGGCAGAGCAACTGAAGGCAGTGTAAACTGAAATAGTTTAATTAGATGGTTAAGTGCGTTAGAATCACCATTATCTCTGTTGTTATAACTTAACAATGACGCAAAAAAGAGGCGCACCCAACATTTCAAAGAAAGTTAAACGAGCTTCGAAAAGTTGATGAAGATAGATAGCTAGAATGATAGTACATTAAATAAGGCCATAAAAAGCTCATTATACAAACTTAACTATGACGTAAAAAACAAATATGCAATGTGTCAAAGCTGTCTTCACCTAAAATTTTAAAAAATGAGGTGTCACAAGAATTTTTTCTTCCAAAAAAAAAAAACGAGAAAAAAAAACGGTAACACGAGCCTTAAGACAGTCTTAAAATCCACTGCGTTCTCAAAATCAACTCTATGACGTGAAAAACAGGTAAGTCGTATACCAAAGCTGTCCACCGCTGTCCAAAATAATATTCAAGGGGTTCAGTAAAAGGCAGAACAACTGAAGGTGGTGTAAACTGAAACAGTTCAATTGGACGGTTAAGTACGTTAAAATTGTCTTTATCTCTGTTGTTGAGACTTAATGATGCCGTAAAAAAAGAGGTGAAGCTTAGACCACAAAGTTGGCATTGGGAGGGGCAGAATGGGGAGGACCACTGGCCCGGATTTTCAAAGAGGGCCAGTGGGAGGGGGGTCAATTTTTGTCTCCAGGTTGTTTTCCAAGCAAACTCCCACAAGACCTCTGAATTTCAGATGCCAAATACGCAAGTTGTTTCCAAAGAATCAAACTTTAGATTACTTTTGAGCATAGTCAATTATCCAACTTTTGCTGTTTGTACCAGAACAAGGAGGCTGCCAGCCCCTCGAAATTTTTAAGTTGGCGTAAATCACTATCGAAATATTGTAGAAAAAATATATATTCAAACAATATACATTTATCTGCTCTTCAAGGAGTTTTAACCAACTTTAAAAAGGAAATTGTATTTCTTTTAGTTTAAAAGCTGAATTTCTTGCCGTGGGCTAACTTAGGAATGAGCGAACTATTGAAGTTTAGAGGTACATGTGATGCCATTCTTCTGCCTCAGTCCCAAACACATTAAAATAAAATCACAAAGTTGATTAAAATACCAAACAGAAATCGCTTTTAAAAGTAGATAGCAGCACTTTCAGACCAATCGAAAAACGTTTTTTTTTTTTTTTAGATCTATACATTTTCTTTACATTTTTCCGACTGCGTCAGGGAATTGTTGCACATCTTACGCACTTTGAGATTTTTGTTAACTATTACTAAATGGTAAATTGTAATTTAATTTGTGTCTATAGCATTCAACATACCGTAAAATTATTACCATTGACATTATTCGATAAAGTTTTTACTGAAAAAATACCATCCAAAGGAAAAAAATCCAAAGAAAAAATTACACAAAACTGACAGGTACTTAAAAGGTCTGATTTCGAGAAAAAATTCTCAAGTGAGGCATAAGACCATATATTATAAAAGCTTCCTAAGCTTCCTCAGTGCTAGAATTGGTTTGAAAATTAATGTTAAGAAGACTAAGTCACCAAGGCTAGGAATAAGTGAAGATGAAAAGGTGACGTTGGGTAATGAAAAGATTGATCAGGTGGGTAGCTTCACCTACCTTGGTAGTATTATTAGTAAAGACGGTATGAGCAGTGAAGATGTTAAAAGTAGAATAGCCAAAGCTCAAGGTGTTTTTTTCACAGTTAAAAAAAGTTTGGAAGAATAGGAAGATAAGTCTGCAAACCAAGATTAGAATATTAGAAGCAACAGTGGTGACAGTGGTCAAATATGGCTCTGAAGCATGGACGCTCAGAAAAGCGGATGAAGATTTGCTAGATGTTTTCCAGAGAAATTGCTCAAGGATTGTTCTGGGTACCCGGCTGACTGACCGCATTTCAAACAATAGGCTATACGAAAAATGTGGTTCAATACCGCTCTCTAGGGCTATAATGAAAGAAAGGTTTAGGTGGCTAGGGCACGTTGTGCGGATGAAGGATGACAGATTGCTGAAGATTGTTCTTTTAGGCCAACCGTCTAGGGCTAAACGGCAGGCAGGTCGTCCCCGTCTGGGGTGGGAGGACGTCATAAGGAAAGATTTAAAGGAAATGGGAACTTCGTGGGCGGGTGTAAAAAGAGAGGCTTTGAATAGATTGGGGTGGAGGAGGAGCGTGCGTAGCTGTGTTGGCCTCAGGCGGCTTGGTGCTGCGGTGAGTTGTTATTAGTAGTAGTTCCTTAGTTTTCCATTCATCCGAAACACCCAATTTTGTATAAAAAAAGAGACAAAAAAAAAAACATACTAAAAGAACAATTTACCCAGCTGTGAGTGATGGAAATACTGTAATTACATTCTCGATTTCATTGTAAAATAGAAGCAAATGTTCGAGGAAAAAGGAGTCGATTTTGCTTGTCAGTGTTACTTAAAGTGTGTACGCATTTTTGGTGAATAGTGGTGTGTAGTTTTAGTGTGTTTTTTTTTTTTTTTTTAGCGCAAGCGTGTTTTCGGTGTAAAGTGTGTATACACTTGTTAGAGCACCGTGTTAGGACACCAATTTCTTTCCATAGGACTAAACTTGACGTAAGTCCAGTGAATTTACCTGATATTTTTTTTGATGGTTGTTCCCCATCAGATTGCAGAAATGCAACATCTTCTGGATCTAATTTTCGTTGAGGATTTCTAGCCAGTAATCGATAGAGATTGGAAAGCACAGCTTCGTCTAGTCGATTTTTCAGAAGTTCAGTAAGGGCGTTTTTAATCGCAGGACCTACAAAATGCCATTTTTTATAAATATAATTAATCAATTCGCCGACTCATGCTAGAATTAACCCAAAAAAACACGATTTAGAAGGATTCTAAAATACACATAAAAAAAAAATATCTGCCCGACTCGTAAAAAACGTACTAAAAATGCATATAAACAAATTTATGATGCGTCTTTTAAAGTTTTCTAGCTACCCCTTCCCCACAAAATAAACTCTCCCCGAACAAAAATTCTGAATACGGCCTTGGCTAGGCCCGGATGATCTGGGAATTCACTTATATCCTTAATACTGTCAGTACTGACAGCAATATTTTTCAATCGCAGGACCTACAAAATACCATTTGATTAAAATATAATTAATCAATTTGCCGACTCATACTAGAATAGACCCAAAAAACACGACTTGGAGGGATTCCAAAATCCACATAAAAAAAAAAAAAAAAACATTATCAAAAAAAAAATTCAAAAATTAGAAGGTATTAAACATAAAGTCTTGCCTAAACCAGTAGTGCTGGGAAAGACCAAAATAAGTGGATTTTAATTTCCCTCTGACAAAAGATCTTACGAAAGAATGGCATTGGAAGTTGAAAATAATAGGAACCAAAAAGTTAATAAATTACTGCTAATTTAGCTAATGAGAAACGACAATTACTCGGGCTGAAGGCGTTATACCCTCCCCCTCCTCCATGAATTACAGAAGGAATGCTGTACTGAGGCAGCGCAATAGCGCTGCCTAAGTAAAGAACGATGTTGGCCCAATGTATTATTTTTTTGTTTTGTTTTTTTGGTTTCTTTTAGACCAGGGTACTTTGCATCGAAGGAGTTGTCGTAGAAACTTCGAAAAGGGCTCATTCGATTGGAAATTGGAAGGGCTTGTGTGCTTTTTAATAGCCGAAGGTGATTCAAAGGCAACTAACACTCCTTCCACGCCACCATTTCCCCAAACCTACCCAATCAAAATCTTGAGATAGTCATTTCGTTCAGTGTAGTTGCTTGATCTGGAAATTATAACTTTGAGGAGCTGTAAGTTATGGTTGTAACTCAGGGCAAGGGCTGTAAGTTATGCCCTGAGGGCATATAAGGTTTTTTATAGAAAGCGTTGTCGTAGAAACTTCAAAAAGAGCTCATTTGATTGGAAATTGAAAGGGTTAGTGCCCTTTTTAATAGTCGAAAGTGATTGGAGAGCAACTAACCCCCCTTACACGCCCACCATTTCCCCAAGCACATCCAATCCAAATTTTGAGATAGCCATTTTGTTCAACGTAGTTGAAAGTTCTGGAAATTAGGTCTTTGGGGATAACAACCCCCCACAGCCCTAAGGGTAAGGGTTGGAAGTTATGCCCTGAGGGCACATAGAAATTCTTTTAAATGTTTTCATTTTTATAACTTTAAGAAATCAAAAAATAATTAGGATTTTAAGGAATAAATATCAGCATATGTATTCTAAACTGACAATGCACATTTCTTTTCAGTAAATTCATTTGAATTTTTTTTCAGTAAAGTATAAATTATATTCTGGCTTTTATAAAGCATAGGGGGGTTTAGAACCCTACTCATATTAATTTCTGCTCGTTTTGAGTTTAATTCTGTTACTTATTTTAATTTCTGTTTGTTTTGGGTTTGATTTATTTATTGATACTGATTTGTGGTAGTTGTATGCTTTGTTGATTATTTGATCCTATTTTTGTTCATTTTTGGTTTAATGGAGTTCTGTACTTTTTTTGGAAAAACTTATTTTGTGGAAAAAGTTTTTTCAATTATATATATAAATGGTAACATCCATAAAGTACAGGGATTGCAAAAAGCTACAACTTATATAGGGACAAAAGGGGGGTAACAGAGACAGATCTGATTATTGAGCTTTTTTTGAAATTCAGAATTATAAAAGAACTTTTTTTATAGCAGAGGAACTACAACATGTTATTCAGCTTTTTACCTTAAATTCAAAAATTCAATCAAAATTGTTCGATGGCAAGTATTTTTATGTAAATGTACGAGTATATTACCAGAACAAATCACTTCCAATAAATCATTGCTTATACTAAGAAAATATGGAAGTCACCTCAGCCGGATCTGATTATTGATTTTTTTATATTTTCCATTTTTATATTGGGAGGAAGAACAATATAAACAAACTTATTTTGCAATATAGTGGTTTCTATAGAACAATACAGTAGTCTTGTGTATTACAATAACGAAAATTTCAATAAATGAAGATTTTCCAGCATAGTAAGAGGTAAAACAGCATTGACAAAAATTGTACCTAAACATTTTATTTTTTAATCGAAATAAAAATTTCATTAGTCTTAGCTACGCCTTCATGAAACAATGACACCAAAACTCTTTAAACTAATTTTTTAGTTTAACTCGATTTTTATTGCGGACATTCTAAAGTGAGTTTTTTTCGTTTGTTCAGTTTTTTTTTCTATTTCGGTAAGGGAATGTGTAAGTTATATAGCCAAAATATTCGTATTGCTAAGCTTTATTTTTCAAAATAAAAAGTTGTCATATTTTCCTTAATTTTTTTTGTTGTTGTATCTTTTGCACGTTGGGATTTTCCCAAAAATGTTGGTTAAATTATTTATTCAACTTTTTAATTTAGTTTATAAGCTAAAAGCATATAATATTTAACATAAAATCAAACATATATTTTACAAAATAATATGTTTAGTTAGATCTTATAGCGTTAGTTTTCCTCAAAGCAGTAAGTGTATACATCAAAATACACCAATTTTACTATTTGCTCCCATAACAAGGTGAATAAAGACGCGGAATTTTTATTAGCACACAAGTCACATAAACACTTAGATTAGAAAACATATATTTAAAAATCTATCTGCCAGGATTCATCATTTAAGGTAAAAATATAATAAAGGGAAAGAATATTCTGAAGCACAAAAAGGTTCTCATTTTCCAGAAGACTTTTTCCGAAAGGCTTCAACTTCACAGAGGATTTAATTTTGGGATTATTTCAGTCTGCTGGGGCTTCAAACAAAGAATTACCCAGGACTTTCTGGGCTTTTTAAGGTTATCAAGAGCACTATTGTACTCTTGGTTACCAATATTGTGCACTATTGGTCATCAAGAGCACTATTGTGCTGCATAATAGTCACACAAAAGGACATCATGTTAAATTAGTCAAGATTAATTTCAAAGTTGAGGATGAATAGCATTTACTTTCAATACTGTTTATTTTTACTTTTAAATTTCGGATGATACTAGAAAACAATCTAGCTTACGTATTGGTTTACGCTATATTCAGACTAATATTTGGGAAGAAAGAAAAGCAAAGAAAGGGAGATAAGTAATAGAAAAATAAAAAAAAAACATAAAACACAAGATAAAGACATGGAACGAAAGAGTGTGAGAGAAGAGAGGAAGCAAAGAGAGGGAGGGTGACAGAAAGGAAGAAAGTGAGACAGGGAAAAAGAAGAAGGAGCGAGATAGATGGAGAAAGGGGGAAAGAGGGAGGAAAAAACAGACACACAGTAAAAGAAAGAGAGACAGGCAGATATATAGACGCAGAAAGAAAGAGAAAAAGACAAACGCATAGAGATTTTCTCGAAAATAGAAAACAATGAGTATTAATCAAGAAAGTAATTTATTAATAAGATTGATACACTACCTGCTTCAGTGATACCATGAACGAGTAATCTGATACAATCTCCATGAGGCTCTCTAAGATCAACATTCTGGGAAAAATCTCCTATAGACTCCTGAGGGTAATTACCAGGTGTAACCATCTTCATGCGTGGCTCAGGTGACACACTAGTCACTTGGAATCTGGCAACTGAAACCATCTCTGCCTCTGGTATTGTACATTCAAACAACCGCATGTAAAATATATCTGTGCCATCTTGATATACATACATATTCTTCCGATTTAAGACATTAAACGGGGCAAGAGCCATCATCAGTGCCTGAAGTCCTCTACTTGATTGACCTCGCCCTGACTTCAGTTTTTTATGCAGACTGAAGTGGGTCTCCCAGACAACTGGACAAGAGAAACAACCTGGATTGAACTTCATTTCAGCTGCCAAAATTGTTTTATGATTCTCCTCAGCTAGGTCAAGATCCATACTTACAGATCGAGTAGTACCCTCAGAAACTGTGAGCTCACCATCTGTTTCTAGAAGATTATTACATTTTCTTGTGTCATGTAGGTTTTTGAGGAGCATGTGTCTATTGACAAATTCACATGCGTATTCGACTTTTTTAAGTATTGCTTTTCTAGTTTGTTCGAAGGAGCGGAATTCGATGGGTGTACTCTGAGGGACTCGGCAATGAAAGAATGAAACGACTGATTTTCCTCGAATCTGCAATAAATCAAGAAGACGTAAATATAACTTAGAAACTCTAAAATAAAATTATAAAAAGGAATAAAACATTCCCATGACAGGGAAGGCGTCCTAACATCTAACCGTCAGGACCACAAATGTCAGGACATCGACAAAACCTGTCATACCATCGACCAAAAAATCCGTCAGAACCACGAACCGTCATAACATCTAAAATTTTAAAACCTTAAGTTGTTTTTAGGTTTAGAGGGGGAAAGGTACCTAGGTTAGGTTAGGTTACGTATTTAATATATACTATGCTTTACCCCCCCACCCCCCCCCCTGATGATAAACCATAAACAAATATTCAATGAACTGAAAAAAGAGAGTCTGAACTTAAAATACGCGTTTTTTCACAAAGTCGAATGATTTTGTGATTTGAACTACATGGTCTAAAACACAAGAAAAGTAAATAGTAAAAAGTAGTCATGGTAAATAAATTTAGCCCTATATACAATTTATTACGAACTCCCAGCCCATTCCCTTATTCCAAACCCGTCCAATATTCTTTCGAACAAAAAAGCCGAAGAGAAACTGCCCCACCTTTTCTAGAATAGTCTAAAGGGTCTTCTATGAATATAGTATAATGTGGTCATAAAAAAAAGCAATTTTCTGAGTTGCCTGAGCTTGCAAGGCAACGAGTGTCAAATCTCAATAAGGGTCCACCTGGTTAGCGTCAGGCAAGTGACCCATTCAAAAAGCTCAGACAGTTGCACTGACAAAACTTAATTTAATATTAGTTGACCAATAGGTCGCCTGGATGTGCAAGGCGAACAAACTTCCAAAGCCTAATAGGGCCTGTCTGCCCTAGAGTGTTAGGCTTTTTTCATTCATCATTTATTGTATATATGTATCAGAATTTTTTGTGGATGAAAAAAATAGGAAGCGTGCAAATACTTCGGAAAGAAGCGTCAACAAGCCTTCTTCAGTATGAAAACAAAGTTTATGAAATGGAAAAAAAAAAAAAACTAAAAGAAAAGCGTAAGAAACAGGAAGAACAAAACAGGAAACTCGAGGATAAATAAAAAGGAAAAATTGTAACTTTTTGTTGCGATTTTCTGCTCTTTTTTAGGTAAAGCTATAATATTTATCAGATTTTTTATCGAACCAAAACTTTCTCTAAAACAAAACCATTTTGTTGTCTCACAGCTTAGATCATAATGCTCTCAAATTGATAAATCAAAAATGAGAAAATGTCTAGGACTAGCGGCATATCGTCATTGTTGATGGAGCCGCAAATATTGTAAAAAATATACTAAGAAATATATAAAAATAACTTTATTAAAGGTCAAAATATTTACTCTCTAATAAAAGCTTAGTTGATATGACTTTATTTGATATATTTGAAAATACTTGAAAAGCCATGCAAAGGGAGGAAATTTTGATGTACCTACTAGTATCAATTTTCATCCCCCCAAAATCGTTGCAGCTTGATTTTTTTTAGCATACTTATCGAATAAACTCCTGCATTAAATAAAATGCTGCATAAATATAACAAATGCATGGTTTCTCCAAGACCATATGTGGCACGGAGGCCGTCTATATGTATTTCGTGGGAATTTATTAAGCCCACTGGTCCCGTTCCCCGTCGACCCTTAGGCAACTAGGATCAAAAATCAGGCCCTGTTCTGCCAAGTAAAGACCATCCACAGCAATACCACGGGTCAAACAAAATCCTATGGGTGCATAAGAGGTGTCACTATTCAACTTCAGGCCAGATATCTGACTCTGAGGTGTCAAGATCAGGCCAGATATCTGACTAGTCAGATCTAAAAGGATCTAGACAGCCATCTAATTTCATCTTTAGAAAACAGAAACTCTACCCAGAACCATTATAGAAACTATGAGTGTCAGCAAACATTGGATTGTTTTTGTATTTGTTAAAAAAAAAGTACATTCACAAAGTTTCCATAAAGAAAAATATCAATTTTTTTTAGTCCACAAAACCCATTTTCAATTTCATGTTACTTTATTTTATATATTCGATATGACGAAAAAATGCATTTACGTATATATATGAATATGTATATAAACCTGAAAAAACCTGAAAAGCATGATATAGCCTGATATAAACTGAAATAATCTTTATATGATATAACCTGAAAAGGTATCCATAAGAGTGGAAGTTTTGATCTGTCGTCTAGTTTCAAGATTTATTCCTCAAAACGCGTTGCAGCACCTGTTTCTTTAGCAGCATTAAAAAAAAGAAAATTGTATCAAAATAAACTGCAAAGTGAATGCAGTATTGTTCCGGAAACGTCTCTATTCAGCTTCGAAAGGCACATTAAAAAAAATCAATTCAGATTTTAACAGTACGCATAATTCTTTGTGTACTTTTTTTTAATTCCGCACAGAGCTAATCCGAAAATTGTCACCCGAAACTCTGAGTGTCGAAAATTATTTGTTTCCTTTGTTATTTATTATAAACAGTTGGATTAGGTAAGTTTTGAGAAATGTTTTTTTTTAACGTCCAACCACAAATTAAAAAAAAAAGTACCTGAAAAGCCATCCAAAAAGGAGGAAGCTTAGACCTGCCATCCGGAATCATGATTTGCTCCTCAAAACTTGTTGCCGCTGCAGTTTCTTTAGCAGTAATATCAAACAAACTATTTGCAGAAATCTTTCTAAGAGGACATGGAATTTTCAGCTCATCCAAAATTGCGTTTACTTGCTGCTGATCTACAGCCAAATGTAAGTCTTCATAGTTATATTCTTGTTCTTCATATAGTGCTTCTTCGTCAACTTGAATGACGTAGAAATATGCCTGTTCTTGCTTAAGTCCATATCTGTCAAGCCGAAGCTGCCGGAATTCCTGAAAAGTTTGTGTAAATGGTTAGCTGAAGTATAAGAATTCAAGCAGTGCAAATTTTAAATATACCTTGAAGAAATAATACATTCAGAAAAATTTCAAACTATTGTCACCTTTCTGATTAAATTCGTACAAACTAGTTGGTATAAAAAGAAAGATTCCAACAATAAACCCAATCATCTCATCAAAAATTTACTTATATTATAGAATTTCCTTTAGGCAAACAAATGCGCTAAATTCGGGCTTTACAAGTACAATTCAATGGCTTTATTTAAGAAAAGTAAATTTTCTTAGTTCATTTTTGGTTAAACCGTCCCTCACTTCTTCTCCGTCACAGGAAAAATCCATGTAAAATATCTATCAGCCCACTCAGCGAATTCTCAGCCATTCTTCTTAATATATTTGAACAATACAGAACCCGTTAACATAGCAATATACCAATAATATTGAAACCGGGAACACAGCTAAAATCTTTGAATGTGCATGAATAAAGGGGAAGATGCTACTGTTACAAGTATTCCGTCTGAATGAACCCCGTGACTGCATTCCACTCTGCCTGGAATACTTTAACTGAGTTCGATACAAAGTCTCATTCGTTTGGTGCCTTTAAAAGGATTGTAAAAATAGTTTTGATCTCTGATTATTCGTTTAATATTTTCCCCTGTCTTATTGTTTTTTTTTTTTCTTTTAACGCCCATGTACGGTTGATGTCTTTGGTCCAAGTTGGAATTGTATGTTGTTTTGTTTATTTAGCAGGGCATTTTATTCCGGTTTGGTTTTCGGATGTGGTGGGCGGCTAGATGATATTTTCTTCTTTAGTGTGTGTACAAGCGTAGCTGTGTTGGCCTCAGGCAACTTGACGCTGCGTTGACTGTTAGTAGCGGTAGTAGTAGTAGTGTGTGTACATGTGCTTTTTTCCTTTCTTAGTTGTGCTTTTTTTCTTTTGTTGGTTTTATACTCTTTCTCCCTATCGGTTAAAAGCCCCATGTAGCATGGATTAGACATTTGTGAGGGCCGAAGACCCGAGCTGCCACCCAAGCAAATCGAGGCATTATGGGAGCTACCACCAGAGCTGCCAACCAATGGATGCGATGTCAAGATTCAAGTATAAGAATTCAAGCAGTGCAAATTTTAAATATACCTTGAAGAAATAATACATTTAGAAAAATTTCAAATTATTGTCACCTTTCTGATTAAATTCGTACAAACTAGTTGGTATAAAAAGAAAGATTCCAACAATAAACCCAATCATCTCATCAAAAATTTACTTATATTATAGAATTTCCGGAATCATGATTTGCTCCTCAAAACTTTCTCCCTATCGGTTAAAAGCCCCGTGTAGTATGGATTAGACATTTGTGAGGGCCGAAGACCCGAGCTGCCACCCAAGCAAACTGAGGCATTATGGGAGCTACCACCAGAGCTGCCAACCAAGGGATGCGATGTGCATAAAAAAAACACAAAGTGGGTTCTTTCATTTAGTTTCTATACACTTAGTCAAGAATTCTTTGTGTTTTCAAATATCAATTCAGTTTATGGATTTCCTTGTTTTGGAAGGTTTAAAGGACAAGTTTACATTATAAGTCATAAAAAGAGTTCCTAGTGGCTTTCCTGGTGAGTCGTCAGAAGCTTCTGCTGTTTCCTAAAGGCTCCTCGGTTCAAATCCGACTGACAACAAGTTTTTTAAGAATTCTATTTCCTATTTATAAGAACAATATATAATTGCACATAAGACAATTTAAGCAAGTGCGTAAAAAGAAATATTTTGAGAAGGCTGGGGGAAAGGCAAATCAGTAGAGGAAAAAAAGAAAATAAAACCAAAAAAAAAAATCTATACAACTAATTTTCATATTTCGAATCTAAGAAATTATTTTGGTTTTTACGTTTTCAGGAATTGGGCCTGGACTTCCTCTAGCTTATGCCTCTATTTAGTTTATTCGGGGAGGATTGACGAATTATAAATGCTCATTTTAGGGCATTGAATTGGATTTACATTAAAATAGTAGTCCCTGAGACAAAAATAGTTTAGCTAACAGAAAAAAAAACATATATAAGTCGATACAAACGAAGGAGAAAGGCCATACGTCGAATGCTAGTAACCCGTGCCCGGAACCAATTGGGTGCGCAACATGTAAGTCGACAAAACATACATGTCAGTTATTCCAATGCCCTGAGATGAAAAAGCAAATTGGAAAACAAAAACTCTCCGATGATTGAACAGAATACTAGGATTGTCAGTATGAGGTGCTTAACTCTAAACATTAACGGTGGTTTCGTTCAAAAGTCTTCAGTTCTTGATGAGCTCGTGTCAAAACATGACGTGATTTGCCTCTTTTATGTGAGAGCATCTTTTATTTGAGTTAAGCTTTAGTCATTTGGATACTAAAGAAGGGTTCACCTGCTATGCAGCTCCAGCTAAGCAAAATAGTGTTGGCGGTAGACCGTCGGGAGGTCTTGCGACTTACGTGAATTCCGCTCTACGTTCAGTGCTTGTAGAATCCAGTGATTACTTTATTGCTGTTAAAGTTGATAATGTTTTTATTTATAATATTTATTTGCCCACTGTCTACCATAATGATACGTCCGAGTGCCTTTTTGCTCTTCCCTCTGAAAAGTTATGTAGATGTATTTCGAGTATTATTTCTAGTAATTCTGCATGTCTAATAGTTGGAGATTTTAACTGTAACCTAACTGCTCCATCTGCCCGTTCTTCTCTGGTTGGTGAAATATTTGATAATAATTTGAGTGTTGTTGACAAATATAAAAATTTCACATACATTCACAATTCCTCGTCGACATCCAACATAGACCATGTTGTCGCTTCTTCATTTTTAGATGTCTCACAACCGAAGGTTCTTTGTGATTATTTAATATCTGATCACCTACCCGTATCATTTTCTTTTTCACCTAATAAAACTTCTCATATACATACTAATCACCCAAAAACACAAAATCCGTCGTATGTACGTAATTGGGCGTCAATCAACACTGAACTGTATTGGAATAGTGTTTCTATAATCCTTTCCAAGATTAAGGTACCCTTTCTTCTGCTGATCAAGCACTCACTGTTGCCCGCTGAGTAAAAACGCATCCTCCTTGATATTTATTGTGCAGAGATATGTCACGCTTTACAATAAGCAGAATCTCGTGCTGTTCCATTGAAGCGTCGTCATAGAGGAACTGTTCCTAAGTGGCACGAAAATCAGAGTCTCTCTCAAGCACGCGATTCAGCAAAGATTTGGCTAAATTTATGGATTGAATGCGACCGACCATGCTCCAGTCTTGTTAATTCCATCCACATTGCAACAAAGAAGTTTGCTAAGGAGCTTCAGAATCACTAAGCAAATCACAGAACAGACAGCACAAAAAATCAAATATAATCCTCATTTCCATTTGGTGGTCTATCCGTCCCACGATCCCCAAAACTTCCCTTTTCGCTGCCGATATTCATTTATCTGATTGGTATTCTTTTTACGAGGCGAATTTTTGTCAACCAGACCCCCGACTTGAACACAAATATGTTCAAGAGCTTGACCAATTTTTGCATGCTTTCCCTGATTCTGATTACATAGTATCTGTAATATCTGTTGCTGATGCTATTATGCACCTTAAACCAAAGCAGTCACGAGGCATAGATGGAATTCACGCTCTACATATCAAATGTGGTGGTCCTGCACTTTTAGAACATCTCACTTTATTACTGCAAATGATTTTTACTCAAGGTTTGGTTCCGTCAACATTCTGTGTGGGAGATCTTTCTCCTATTCCGAAAAAAGGAAAAACCTCCAGTCAATGCATATCTTTCAGACCTATGACTGTATCAACCACCTTATGCAAGCTTTATGAGCTACTGTTCATAAAAGAGCTAGAAGAAAAAATGTTACCCGCCTTCCCATCAATTTGGCTTTCAACATGGTATTGGTTGTGCGGACGCCCTTGCGGTTGTTGCTAATGCACTGCTTGATGCTTCTCTCACGATGATAGCCGCGCCTTTGACTCCCTGATCCCCCCCCTTATGCTCTTACGGGCTGTTAAAAGAGGAGTAAGTCCGGCTATCATCAGATCTCAAAGGGATATGCATACCAAGCTAAGAGTCCGACTTAAAATCCCCCTTGAGAAAGATAAAATGGCAAAGCCACAGGATAGAACTGCGCTAGTTAAGAAAGGGGCAAGGCAAGATGCCATTACCTCGCCTTGTTATTTCAATAACTACGTCCTCGAGGCTCAAGATCATTGTCAGATGTCCTGCGTTCTTCCTGGTCATAATATCTCCTTAGTCACTTATGCTGATGACATTTTTAACCTTAGCCGAACTCTAGACAATATTCCTGAAACATTTCAAGAACTGCAAACCAGTATTTAAAATCTGGTCTTAAATTCAACGCTGAAAAAACTGACGTAGTCCTTTTTAATTGAAAAGGCACACTTCCTGATGAAACTGTACTTGGAAATTCAAAGATCCGCCCTTCAGACCAAATCGTTTATCTTGGCATTCCCATTGGAAGTACAATTTCTCAAAATCGTCATCTTTTAACAGAACACATCAAACGCCACATAACAGCTTCATACGCTTCCATAGTCTCTGCTAAGCTTCGTTTTAATCGCCGTTATCTGTCAACCTTATACAACACTGTTGCTCTCCCCCATATCCTCTATATTGGACCCTTCTGAAAGGTTCTTACACACCTTGATAAACTGAAAATCCGTTCAACCTTCTTCCGTTTCGCAAAATATTTATTGAGATATCCAATTTGGACTCAATTTGGGACCCAATTTGGGCTCATCAATAGACTTCACATAGCATATCATACTATAGTTGTTGTTAAGCTCATGGAAAACACAACCAAAAGATTTCAAATCACGCTTTAAAACAGCTCCTTTTACACTAGCCACATCTATGTACATTGTCATAGCTCTTCTTCTTCATTTTCTTCATTTTTGTTACAAGAGCCTGTGTTCTTCATTATTTCTGTGTTTTCTAATTGTCTTTCGTCCTAGAAAGTATAGTGCCCTTCTGTTGTTCTCCGTCATTTTTGTTGTTAAAACATGCTTGGAACCAACTCCTTCCACACTAGTTACATTGTAATAGTTGCATAGTGATCTTTTGCTTCTTTTTTCTTCTTTTTTTTTGTGCTCCGTCATTTTTGTTGTTAAAACATGCTTGGAACCAACTCCTTCCACACTAGTTACATTGTAATAATTGCATAGTGATCTTTTGCTTTTTTTTTCTTTCTTTTTGCTCCGTCATTTTTGTTGTTAAAACATGCTTGGAACCAACTCCTTCTACGCTAGTTACATTGTAATAGTTGCATAGTGATCTTTTGCTTCTTTTTTTTCTTCTTTTTTTGTGCTCCGTCATTTTTGTTGTTAAAACATGCTTGGAACCAACTCCTTCCACACTAGTTACATTATAATAGTTGCATAGTGATCTTTTGCTTCTTTTTTTTCTTTTTTTGTGCTCCGTCATTTTTGTTGTTAAAACATGCTTGGAACCAACTCCTTCTACGCTAGTTACATTGTAATAGTTGCATAGTGATCTTTTGCTTCTTTTTTCTTCTTTTTTTGTGCTCCGTCATTTTGTTGTTAAAACATGCTTGGAACCAACTCCTTCCACACTAGTTACATTATAATAGTTGCATAGTGATCTTTTGCTTCTTTTTTCTTCTTTTTTTGTGCTCCGTCATTTTTGTTGTTAAAACATGCTTGGAACCAATCCTTCTACACTAGTTACATTGTAATAGTTGCATAGTGATCTTTTGCTTTTTTTTCTTTCTTTGTGCTCCGTCATTTTTGTTGTTAAAACATGCTTGGAACCAACTCCTTCTACGCTAGTTACATTGTAATAGTTGCATAGTGATCTTTTGCTTTTTTTTCTTTCTTTGTGCTATGTGGAACCAACTCCTTCCACACTAGTTACATTGTAATAGTTGCATAGAGATCTTTTTCTTTTTTTTTTTCTTTCTTTGTGCTCCGTCATTTTTGTTGTTAAAACATGCTTGGAACAAACTCCTTCTACACTAGTTACATTGTAATAGTTGCATAGTGATCTTTTGCTTTTTTTTCTTTCTTTGTGCTCTGTCATTTTTGTTGTTAAAACATGCTTGGAACCAACTCCTTCTACACTACTTACATTGTAATAGTTGCATAGTGATCTTTTGCTTCTTTTTTCTTCTTTTTTTGTACTCCGTCATTTTTCTTGTTAGAACATGCTTGGAACCAACTCCTTCCACACTAGTTACATTGTAATAGTTGCATAGTGACCTTTTGCTTCTTTTTTTTTTTTTTTTTTTGTGCTCCGTCATTTTTGTTGTTAAAACATGCTTGGAACCAACTCCTTCTAAACTAGTTACATTGTAATAGTTGCATAGTGATCTTTTGCTTCTTTTTTTTTCTTTTTTTGTGCTCCGTCATTTTTGTTGTTAAAACATGCTTGGAACCAACTCCTTCTACACTAGTTGCATTGTAATAGTTGCATAGTGATCTTTTGCTTTTTTTTCTTTCTTTGTGCTCCGTCATTTTTGTTGTTAAAACATGCTTGGAACCAACTCCTTCTACACTAGTTACATTGTAATAGTTGCATAGTGATCTTTTGCTTCTTTTTTCTTCTTTTTTTGTGCTCCGTCATTTTTGTTGTTAAAACATGCTTGGAACCAACTCCTTCCACACTAGCTACATTGTAATAGTTGCATAGTGATCTTTTGTTTTTTTTTCTTTCTTTGTGCTCCGTCATTTTTGTTGTTAAAAACATGCTTGGAACCAACTCCTTCTACACTAGTTACATTGTAATAGTTGCATAGTGATCTTTTGCTTTTTTTTTCTTTCTTTGTGCTATGTCATTTTTGTTGTTATGCTTGGAACCAACTCCTTCTACACTAGTTACATTGTAATAGTTGCATAGTGATCTTTTGCTTCTTTTTTCTTCTTTTGTTGTGCTCCGTCATTTTTGTTGTTAAAACATGCTTGGAACCAACTCCTTCCACACTAGTTACATTGTAATAGTTGCATAGAGATTTTTTTCTTTTTTTTTTTCTTTCTTTGTGCTCCGTCATTTTGTTGTTAAAACATGCTTGGAACCAACTCCTTCTACACTAGTTACATTGTAATAGTTGCATAGTGATCTTTTGCTTTTTTTTTCTTTCTTTGTGCTCCGTCATTTTTGTTGTTAAAACATGCTTGGAACCAACTCCTTCTACACTAGTTACATTGTAATAGTTGCATAGTGATCTTTTTGCTTCTTTTTTCTTCTTTTTTTGTGCTCCGTCATTTTTGTTGTTAGAACATGCTTGGAACCAACTCCTTCCACACTAGTTACATTGTAATAGTTGCATAGTGACCTTTTGCTTCTTTTTTTTTCTTTTTTTGTGCTCCGTCATTTTTGTTGTTAAAAAACATGCTTGGAACCAACTCCTTCTAAACTAGTTACATTGTAATATTTGCATAGTGATCTTTTGCTTCTTTTTTTCTTTTTTTGTGCTCCGTCATTTTTGTAGTTAAAACATGCTTGGAACCAACTCCTTCTACACTAGTTACATTGTAATAGTTGCATAGTGATCTTTTGCTTCTTTTTTTTCTTTTTTTGTGCTCCGTCATTCTTGTTGTTAAAACATGCTTGGAACCAACTCCTTCTACACTAGTTACATTGTAATAGTTTGCATAGTGATCTTTTGCTTTTTTTTTTCTTTCTTTGTGCTCCGTCATTTTTGTTGTTAAAACATGCTTGGAACCAACTCCTTCTACACTAGTTACATTGTAATAGTTGCATAGTGATCTTTTGCTTCTTTTTTCTTCTTTTTTTTTGTGCTCCGTCATTTTTGTTGTTAAAACATGCTTGGAACCAACTCCTTCTACACTAGTTACATTGTAATAGTTGCATAGTGATTTTTGCTTTTTTTTTTTCTTTCTTTGTGCTCCGTCATTTTTGTTGTTAAAACATGCTTGGAACCAACTCCTTCTACACTAGTTACATTGTAATAGTTGCATAGTGATCTTTTGCTTTTTTTTCTTTCTTTGTGCTCCGTCATTTTTGTTGTTAAAACATGCTTGGAACCAACTCCTTCTACACTAGTTACATTGTAATAGTTGTACAGTGATCTTTTGCTTCTTTTTTTAGTGCTCTGCCATTTCCTTTTTGTAATAAGACAGGTTTTCAATAAATAATAATAATAATAATAGTAATAGCCAATATTTTTTTTAGCACACGTTTAAGTCAATGGTACCTCAATCCATTATAGATAATTATTTCTCTTAACTGCCTCCCACCTCATCAAGAACTTATAGAAAAACAACCCCGTTATTCCTTTCCTTTCAAACTTTCCTCCATGGTTACACATGCAATGATTCCAATAATTTCAGTCTCTAAAGTGAACAGCAAAAGGCCTTAGTTGGAACATTTTTAGAGGAGGGATGAAGGCCTAGAACCACTGCTGGGTTGGTTGGCGCTTAAACAAACACCCCTGTTGAGAAGCAAGAGATGTATTTATTAGACGAAAAAAAGTGGCTTTAAAAGCAACTGGCTACAAAAGTCAGAAACTGATTGATTTTAATTTGTATTGTGAAAAAAATAATCTGAAGATTTTTCTAGGAGGAAAAGGCAATAAATTTTTAGGGCCTTTCCTTTACACTCAATAGTACCTAACACAAGGTGAAGAATATATCTTTAAAGTCGCTATGATCATTCAAATATACGGTTTAAAGCAGCCAATTGAGAGACTGACATTTCTTTAAGGGGGAGGAGGGGGTCAGAGGTTCGAAAAAAATTAAAAAAGGGGAAATGTCCCTCACTAGACTCCAGTACCCATGCTGCCACTCAAGCTGCCTGGATTATTCAACACGAGTCAGCTAAAAAGTGAGTGGAAAAGTAAAACTGAATGAATAAAAAAAAAATAAATTTTACATTTGTTTTCTTATTATCATCTTCTATTTTATTTATATCTGTTTTTTTATTATTATATTTTATTTTTGTTTATTCCTATTTTTTTATTACTAAATTTTATTTGTATTAATTTCTGTGCGTATTTATTTATTTATTCTTTTTAATATACCTTTCTTTTTCTTATTCTCCGTCTCTGACTCAATTATCCAATTTTTTAGGTAGACTCTTGATTCCTTTCCATCTTGTGCTTCTTTACCTCCCTTTTGGGCATTTAAAGTTTAAGTGCTTATGCTAGCGTTGTGCTAATTTAATGCATAAAATATCTTTTATTCTTTAAATTATAATTACTGAATTACATAAACTATTCTTTGTTTTATCCCTTTTTGGAAAGGCGGCGCGATCTGTATCAGTGTTGAATCTTTATCATCAGTGGCAGGAGGAGTCGGAATGGGAGTTCTTGTGGTAGCAAGAGACTAGGGTAGAAATAGTTGCCCACCAATATTTTCGGCCACTAAAAAGGGACACTAGAACTTTTGATTTCCATTCAAATGACCTCTTTTCCGATCTTCTAGGACTTTTGGTTTGACACGATCACCCCTGGGGGAAAAAAAATATATATATACGAACAGCCGTGATCTTTCTTCTGCCAAGAAAATACAAAATTCTATCTTTTTCTTTTTAACTAGGAGCTTGAAACATCTATAGTAAGGTTCTCTGATATGGTGTATCTGATTGCGTGATTTTCATTAGCATCGTTTGACTGTTTGGGAGTGTTTCCTCCCTTTTCGAAAATCCGGCAAATTTTCTTAGGCTCGTAGCTTTTGATGGGTAACTTTAGACTTCAGACACTTTATAGATTTGAAATCGGCAAAAAAGCCAATTATTTTTAAAAAGCCAATTACCAACGATGAATATCTATGAGGTAAGTTGGAAACACACGGTTGCATCGTTTATTAAGCTTTGTATCTGGCTTAGTTTTCGGTAGGTAACCATTGGTTAGCGGATTTTCGTTTTTATTATGCTTTTTTCCGCATTCCCAGCCATAGAGCCTTGGGAGGGGTATACCTTGATAT
>CM051272.1:49380591-49463091 GCA_027921565.1 Artemia sinica
TTCAGAGAGGGTTCATTTGAATGGAAATTAAAAGTTGTAGTTCATTTGCTCAGAGTGAAAAAAGATCAGAGGGCAACTAACCCTTTCCGCCTTCCACGCCTTTGGGTTTATCGGATAGATAAACCCATCCGATAAAATTTGAGGTCACCATTTTGTTAAAAATGGTTCCCCCGGGGCCCAGGGACAGACGTTGTAAGTTAAACTCTGGGGATATATATGGTTCTGATAGAAGGGATACTCCTACAAACTTCAGAGAGCGCTCGTTTGATTGAAAATAGAAAGTTCTAGTTCACTTTTAAAGAGTCAAAAGAGACCGAAGGTTAATTAGCCCCCCCCCCACGCCTTTTTCCCCAAACCCATCCGATAAAAATTTTGAGACAGCCATTTTGTTAAAAATAGTTCAAACATCAGATAATAAAAACTCCCAGGTTGACACAAACCCATTTCTTTCCCTTTGATATTGTTACTTTGATACCACTTTTGATACTTTGATGAATATTTGATTGTTCTAAAAAAAAAGTTTGATTTTGAAATAATGAATTTTTAAAACCTTGAAACTTTTTGCAATCAAAAACGAACAGAAATAAATTAAAAAAAACTTTCCGAAAAATAAGTTTTTTTCAAAGAAAAGTAAAGGCAATTTTAAACTTTAGCTCAGCAGATACAAATACCTTTTAAAATTCAAACTTAAAACGACCAGTAATTACTATTAAAGAATAAATGAAACCCAAAACCAACAAAAATTAAATAAACAATCATAGCAAAAACATACAACAAGTAATAAAAATAAATGAATAAATAGATCTTAAAGCGAGTAATGCTTCGATTGAATATGAATATCAAGCTTAAAACGAAAAAAAAAATTTCCTATTGAAGCATAAATAAAACTTAAAACGAACAGAAATTAAATAAACAATCAATCCAAACAAACATAATATAGATATTAATGTGAATTAATAAATAAATCTTAAAACGAGTGAATCTTATATTGAATATGCAAATCAAGCTTGAAACGAACAAAAATCACTGCAAACAAGAGTTTGGGTATTACCTCCTTCTCTCACTATTGGGAAGTCATTTGCTTCAGTTTGTTAAAGTTGTCTCATCACAAAGAACTAAATGTCTGAATTTTCAACGATGTGGAGGGCCAAAGCAGAATCAATTTCCTTATTTTTATTTTTACATCCCAGAGAAATCTTGTATTCATGCCGTCGTTTCCCGGGAGTCAACGATTACTCTCCTCTCCGGAAAATACCCCCCGTGGAGAATTCCCCTCTCCCTCATGGAAATCCTCTCTTTTCCCCTGGATAATTCCGGATCCTCATTTTAAGGGAAATTTGAAATTTCTACTCTCATGTTAAGGTCAGAGGCGATCGTAGAGCAATACCTATAGTATAGACCCATAAGGGTTCAAAAAATTAATATTTATTTATTCATTTTTTCCCAGATAGATTTAATATGCTGGTAAATAAATTTTGAAGGAGGCTCAGTCAATTGAAAATGGAAAGTTCCAGTGTCCTTTTCTAAGATTTTTGCCTGTTTTTCAATCAACTGCTACCGAATGTGTTGAACGTGTGTGGAGTGTTAAGCGAGTGGTAGTAGGGTATATGATGTTGAAGTTGTGTGTTGTTTTTGCTGAGGTTTATGGTAAGTTGCTTTTTTTTTTTTTCGTTTTTTTTTTTGTTTTATTTGTTTGGTCACCCCTCCTCCATATCATGCTGTGGCATCTTGAGGTGACGTGTTTATGTTAATTTTTTTGTCAATAATTGTTATTAAATAAATAAAAAAAATGTGTTGTTACTCACTGCAGTGTCTTTAATATATTCTTATTCTAGTTTAACGGCCATTGTGTTTCTTCAGCAGTTTATTTGAAATGGTCTTCAGATAAATACAGAATTAGTTCTAAGGGAGAGACGAGGGGAGGTTGGTGGTAGAAATTGATGTATAATCCTCAGGGCCATTTCCAGGACTTTTGTTGGGGGAGGGGCTTCGGAACAGACACAGTCATCTGAATCGGAATCTGAGCCTGAAGGGGAGGAGCTATATTTGCAGGTAGATCCTATTGAAACACGGTCTTAATGACTGAATGTTCTTCTATTATGATCCAGTGCTTAGCTAATCAAAGTCATGAAAGTATTACGAACCGCTTTTTACTTGTATTCGGTGCTTTTGTAGATAAATGAAAAATAACATGGATATGGTAAGATAAATGTGGCTGAATGCGGCTATTTAAATATGCAACGCTGTTAGGGTAACATTTTTAGGTTTAAATATAGAAAAAAGATTGCTAATATGATTTTACTTCCAAATATTTTTTTTTTTTTTTTTTTTTTTTTTTTTTTTTTTTTTTTTTTTTTTTTTTTTTTTTTTTTTTTTTTTTTTTTTTTTTTTACAAATTGGATGTCCGAAATCAGGCACTGTCAAAGTGCTGAGATATTACCCCTGGCACAAGATTACAAAGGGAATAGACTAGACTATTAATTAAACTGATAAAACTCTAGATGAAAAGACATTACCTTTTTTAAGCCCAGGAATATCAGAATAATCAAAATATTTCATTAAAATCCGAAAGTAACGCTTAAAAAGAAATACTCAACTGGTCTTGTAGCTACAGGGGAACTCTAAAGCACTAATTTTACCCTATATTTCCTAGGGAATACAATATTTTATCATATTTTACCAATGTCACCTTATTTTACCAATTTTACTCTATTTTACCGATTTTACTTACCGAGTTTTTTTTTTACGGTAGTTTTACAACACTACTAATAATTGATATTTTTTTTATGTTCTTTTTTTAGTTAACATGGATATGTAACTACTTCTAAGTAAGTAATTTTACAAATTAAAAAAAAATAAGTTTGCTTTAGCTTAAGACTAATATTTGATGTTTATTTTTCTAAGTAGTTTTTGAATCAACATGGAGGAATGAAATTCTATTTCAAGTAAGTAATTTATGAATTATTAAAAAAAAACATTGTGCTTTAACATATGACTAGTAAGTGATGTTTCTCTTTCTCAGGTTCTCTTTTGAGTCAATCTCGAAGAATAAACTTCAATTTTGAGAAAGTAAGTTACAAATTATTTGAAATTATAATTTATCTGATCTTAGAAGATTACATTTTTCACCTATGGGAAAAGAAACATTTTTTTTTTTATGTTTATGTTAAACAATTTTTTTTTTTTTGATGAATCAAAATTCTTCAGGATAACTTCCAAGATCTAAAAATTAGTCTGTTAAATTTGACGGAAGGGCACAAACTAATTACTAAATAAATTTAACGGAAGGGCAAAAATAAAAAAAATAAATTCGACGTAAGGGCACAAGCATTTTTCATTAGCCCTGAAACTATTTGACGATGTGTCTAGCAGTTTTGCCATAAAACTAGTGGTGTACTATCTTTAATCCAGACAAACACTTTAGACATAGACCAATATTTATTGACCAAGAATTTAACGTAGGGAATTTAAGGAATCAAGGGCAAGAATTTAAATAGGACATTAAGATAATATTAAATTACGCATATCAAAATGTAGAGAAAGTAGCAGGTAATGATACATACAACGAAAGAAGGTCATAAAGAATTGAGCAACGAATGCCAAAACAATAGATTACGCAATATAAATGAAAGAAAAAAAAACTACAAGCGGCAATCCTTTATATATATATATATATATATATATATATATATATATATATATATATATATATATATATATATATATATATATATATATATATATATATATATATATATATATATATATATATATATATATATATATATAACCTAAAACTGTTCATATCAGTAAGCATTTCACCTTCGCTCAGGTTTAATTATTTTTCCATGGAGTTGTTGCTAGAAAATTATTGGGTATGGTGGTTGATATCACCACTTCGCCAATGGCTAGAAATTGGCGGAGATAAACATAGTTAATAAAGAGGTTAGCTTAAAACAATACATTTCATAACAAATATTGAGACACTGCAGGAAGCAGTTCTTTAAATATATTACCTTAAATTGTACATTTTCGTAAGTACTTCATTTTCACTCAGGTTCGATTGTCTTTCCACGGAGTCGTTGCTAGAAAATGATAGGGTATGGTGGCTTGGACTGTTATTTTGCCAACTATCAGAAATTGGCGGAGATAAGCATAAAATATCTAACGTGATTTTTACCGAGAATGGATCTGCACTGGGTTCTAAATCATACAAGCCTGATATCAATTCACCTAAAAAGAGAAGAAAATATAAACAAAAATTATGACAAAATTTGGAGACAAAATAAGTGAAAAATATTGCATTTAAAACAGCCTCAACGCCAATATAAGCAGTAAAAGAAGAAAAAAAAAATCGAACAAGAAAAGTATGCTAAAATCGCGAATTCACAATAAAAGGGGGGGGAGGTCCTGGCCCAGACTCCATCGTAAACTGATTATAATTGCTATAAAGATTTTCGTTTAGTTTCCGCACAATACGTATGTTATTTGTTATTTGACAAGTCTGAGCACGCTTCCTTCCTTGTAATACATTAATAACACACAATGCTCGCACACAAAATAATAAAAATGATAACAATAATAACACAAAAAATATTAACAACTCAAAACCTCACTGGCTTGAAACTACTCACAATTTGTCAAAATAAAAAAGATCCTATGCATCACATATACAAATTTATTTTGAAAGCGTTTAATCGATAATTTGAGCCACCGCATTACTATGGCAGGCACGCCTCCAACCCTGGTTAAGAGATGCCAAACCCTATGGAATCTCTCAGATGATCCCTGATTATAACCCATTTTTTTTCGAAATTAAAAACGAACTTATTCTTCTAATTAATTTCTTCGGGCTTATTAATAACGATTTTGCCCACTTTTGGCTGTTCTATAGATATTGTGTTGGTTTTTAGTGAAATTTCCCTCGTGCTGGATATCATATATAGTTATAGCCCTTATTCAAGTATAGGTTTATATTGCAATAAAAAATAAAGCTATTATTTCCCTTTTTTGGATTTTTCTTTTATTACGCATGTTTTGGTCTTTCTTCCTTTTTTCTTCTGTCAAAGTTTGACAATCCCTTTCTACCACATATATATTATAGCTTTCGACGAATATTACACCCATGTGTATTAATCGCATGGCTAATATTATCATCAGGCGCGTGCACACGAACTTTTGCAGGGGGAATCATGCAAAAACAGATTTTGTTTTATAATTTGACCAGAAAGTACCAAAGATTTCAAGACAATTAAGGATTTTCGGAGAAGGGGAAATCCCCATTCCTAATTACGTCCCAGATTGTTCCCCAATTCAGAGTCGAATGAAAAAAAAAATAAGAGAAAAAGGTTAGGAAAAAATTAGATTCTGCTTCCAACCGAAAAGACACCAAAATACTGAATAGATATGAACATATTAAGTATTAAGTATAACTATACGATCTCTACTCATGTGAGGACCAGACTCACTCGGAAATGAAGAGGCTTAGAAGGTCTGGGGAAAACACAAGAGAGAAAACAATCAACGAAATAGGGACCTAACTTGAAGAACTTGAGAATCAGTATAAAGTAGAATTTTAGGGCAATCAAAGAAATTACTTTGCAAATAGAAGGAGCCCTAAGAAGGATAAGAATGCAGTTAAGCCTTAAACGACATGGTTGATCGATGTTTTCGACGCTATTGGAGAACAGGGGTTTAAATAATTGGCCTATTTCGAAAGGTAGTAAAGTCTTAGTTTTCGACAAACCTGTGAGAAATTTTAGAAGATGTGAGTTTGATATACTGATGTCTGTTTTTAGCCTAGAAAACATCAAAGGGGATCGACTCCATTTTGAGGAGATGCAGAGGGATTAGAGCAGTTCGACCACTCCTTCAACAAAAAACGTGGATGGATACAGTGAATGCATAAAAATTAGAATCGACAAGCAGGATAGTGTTTTCCGGAGTTGATAAAATGTGGATCAATGGGGAGGGATGTCTTTGAGTTAATATTAGTACACTATAAGAATGGCAATGAATGTTGCCAAATATAGTTCTAAAACGTGGGCGCTTCGAACAGTCGAAGAAAATATACTAGATGTTTTCGAGAGCAATTGCATATGAAGAGCTTTAGGTACTTTTTTTCTGGGCTTAAGTTTAAGATCCGAGCTAAAAGTTTCGATCAAAAATTTCTGGGCTATAAGAGAGAAAGATTAAGATATATAAACTGCGTTACATGGATGAAGGTTTTTAGGTTACCAAAAACATACTTCTTGACAATAAAGCTTTGGCCAACGGAAAGCAGGACACCCTACTTTCCTTTACGGCTTTCCTTTCCTGAATGGTATGGGAGGGCGTCAGAAAAGGTTTAAATGAATTTATATCTCCACGGAAATGAGCAAAGAGTGAGGCTCTGAACAGAGTGGGAAAAAAGAGGAGTTTTAACAATGAGCTTGGCTTCAAATGGTTTACTGAGCATATACAATAACTGAGCATATACAATATACATAAACTGAGCATATACAATACACTCGGTAAGTAAATGAGATCCAATATCAAATTTATTCACTTTCTCAGACAGTCATCGTAGGATTCCCTCCACTCCCACAGGATTGGATGACGAGAAGCAACGAACCACTATCAGCAGCACTAAGGCATTACTTAGTACTGGTGTGTGAGTAATTACTAACGTTCAATACTTACAAACACAGGCAGGTAAAGAGGAGACAGACAAACTTCGTTGATCTCCATTTACTCGAACTGTTGACATAAGATGCAAAAATAAAGGGTAGATACGTTCGAAGCATGTTGAAACACTTGAAGAACCTTCGATTGATGAGGCTTCTTCACCAACAATGTCATCGTCACCAATAGGACTATCCGAGTCAGCGTTGGATTCGTCAGAAGCGATTGACAATGAAGATTCAAGGGCTGCAAAGGGATTTATCTTAAGCATCAGTTTAGGAAGAATCAACGGATTAAAGGGACTTGAAGTGATGACAGTTCTTCAGCTACAATGTCATCACCAGTTGAAAAAAAACGAAATCTCGTATTTTCATAAACCCGCAACAAATGTAGAATTTCATGGTGTAAACTTCTATCAAGATTGCATCCCTTCTTCAGCGTGGGAAGGTGGGGGTTGGAGGCTAAACATTATTTCTTTAAAGTATGAAAAGTTTCTTGCGCCAATTCTAAATTTTTTTTTTTTCTTTTGCTGTTTTTAGATAAGATTTTCTTAATGTTCAATTGTTGAACGCCTGATAGATTGAAGAAAACAATCTTCTATCAGAAAAAAAAATTACCCCCCCCCCCAAAAAAAAAAACCCTTCTATTGAGACAAAGTTTAGCTACAGACTAAGCTATGTACAAGGTTGGGGAAATAAAGATTGAAACGGAAGTTACACCGAAAATATGATTCATAAAAAATTGTAAATTATTGCCTATAGGGGGGGGGGGAATAGGGGGCAATCATTTTAAAATGATAATACCTCACCTTTTTTTATTGAAAGCAGGGAAACCAAAAAGATAATCATTTTTTTGTTCATTTCAAGTATGATTCATAAAAAATTGTAAATTATTGCCTATAGGGGGGGGGGGAATAGGGGGCTATCATTTTAAAATGATAATACCTCATTTTTTTTATTGAAAGCAGGGAAACCAAAAAGATAATCATTTTTTTTGTTCATTTCAAGTGGAGACGGCAGAAAATTATATCAAATTCCCTGGGTAACCACTGGAATATTTTGATAGACCCAGGGCCCCCCATTGGGACTTGTTCATTGTCTTGGGTATTTTGCGATTTCTCATATGCTACTGGCCTAATTTGGCTTTTGTGTGTGCTCCCTTTTAATTAGATTCTTTGGATCTTATTTAATGCCACGGCGAATCTATGACTCAGTTTTCCAATAATTTGAGGCATATCTGAATAATTTGGACATTTTGTTGTTGTCTTTGTACCCCTTTACTCATACCCTCAATTTTTTTTCACGGAACACTGAGCTGTCTAACGTTATTTTGCGTGTTTGTATGAACCATATAGTAACCTAGTTAATCATTAAGTAAATTATTTTTTTAATCTAAAGCTGACACGGTATCCTATCAAGGTGGTATCCAGAGGGGGGGGGGGGGGGTAGGGAGGTATTACATTTAAATGATAATATCTCGAAATTTTTTTATTGAAAGCAGGCATGCCAAAAAGTTTTTTTTTTAATTTAAAGCAGACACGGCATCCTATCAAGGTGGTATCCAGAGGGGGAGGGGTAGGGAGCTATCATATTTAAATGATAATCCCTCGATTTTTTTTGAAAGCAGGGATGCCAATAAGTTAATTATTTTTTTTATTTAAAGCAGAGACGGTATCCTATCAAGATGGTATCCAGAGGGGGGGGGCATAGGGAGTTATTATATTTAAGTGATAGTACCTTGATTTTTTTTTTTACTGAAAGCAGGGATGCCAAAAAGTTGAAAAGTTGACAAAAATTAAAAAAATTTCGTGAGTTATACTTGATACAGCACTTGTATAGTTTTATCGTCCAAAGGGAAATGGACACATGCGTCCAACCCGTTTTTTTTTTCTTATTGATGAAACGAGTTTACTTTGAAAACATTCATTCATAAGTACCAGGCAGATTCACACTAAAACAAATTGGTGTGAAGAAAGCAATATCGACATCCCCACCTAACTTTGCGCTCGAGTGACAATGGCACCCTTGGTCCAGTGCCCAAGCTACATTAAAAGGCCAGGTCATAATAAAATATTTCATTTTGGGAGTTTTAAGGAGTAGTCTTTGACAGTCTTATGACCTCAAGGTACTAGATGTTGCAACGTTCTTACGTATCTACACTGGTTTAAAAAATTCGATCACCCCACAAATGATGACCAAAAATATGCACAAATATAACAAATGTAACATTTGAAATATTATAACACTTTTTTCAAAGCTTTGAAGAAAAGCAAAAAAGGATAAATACCCCTAACTACACTTGAAAGCTATTCTAAAAAGAAACTCTTTGGAGATTTCCATGGATATGACTATAGCAGAAGCTTTGAGCCTGGGTGGGGATCAAAGAGGAGTCTTTGAGTATTTTGACCACAGGTGACTTATTGTTGCGACTTTCTTAAATTTGGTAATTTTTTGTGAGCATTTGGAAATCAAAGCTTAGACTCAATAACTGATACTATGTGTCCTTACATTTTGCTTGAATTAGAAGTGACGAATTAGGAAGAAAATCTCAAGATCTTCCTGGAGCTACTTCAGTCTGCATATTATTTCATTTAATTACATCTAAAACGGATGAGCTTTTCATTTTTTACCTAAGAAGATAGCTGGCACTTCATTTTTCTTCATACCGAATAAACCATTAAATGTTTTTTTTTGTTTCACTGTAATTGAAGTGTTCTCATGTGAGGTCTTCATGATGTATTTTTCAACTTGATAAATTTACTCCTTTTAGATGCAGTTTATAATTTAGCTGATATTAGGTATTTATGAGTTTATAATTTGGAATGAATCCCCAAAAGAAAAAATGAATAATATCCAAAAGAGCAGTCAAAAGCAAAAAAAAAGCAGCAGTTCAGCCTTAGCCTACATTACATATATTTATAAAGAAGCCAAAAAAAACTTTAAATATATTTTTTTTTAAATTGTTATTAAAAATCAGTTTTTAGAAAAAAAAACTACTAATTTTGATAATTATTTATGTTAAGAATACATAGCTAATAGATACTCCAACTATTATGCAAGGGTTCTGAAACGCCACAGCCATTTCGTTTCTACCAGATTTCTACTTCTCTTGATAAATAACGAAGAAGACCAGTTTCCAGCCAGCGACTTGTGAAGTTTTGAACTCATGAATAGGCTCGAATCTGTTGTAAATTCAAGCTGTGATTTGAGAAACACTGATGAAAACACTAATGTTTACGGTCAACATTGATCGCGCCGTCGGCGGCACGCCACCGACATCTTAGCGGCAGCGCACCACCGACATCTTACCGGCGGCAAGGCGGCGGCACGCTATTTTCAGCCCCGCCGCCACCGGTCTTCCCTCATCGGCGCGGCGCCGGGGTCTATATAGGATATTCCTTTTACATTAAAATTTCTGGTTTTTACAGTTGCGGTTTCTACTGACCGGAGTCACCACTTAATTACAGTTTGTCAACCAAGAACTGTTTGATCCAAGACACCCTTAAATGTGAGAGGAGCTATCAGCCCCCCTCCCCCACCCAGTCCCAGCTAATTATGTTCATGTTTGTTTTGTATATAACAATGCTTTAAGATAAATAAAATCCCTAAAAAAATACACACCTAAAAGTATTTCTTACATGAAGTCTTATAAATAAATAAAAAGAAAAACAAATTGGGGACATAATTTTCAAGTATTTAAGAAGCAAGAAGAGATCCCCTTACTCTCTCCTCTCAATCTCTTATGCAGGTAAGGAAATGACTGCAATCTTTTGTAAAAATCTAGAAAAGTGCTGTCAATTGAGAGTAAAGTGTGACATTAAAACGCAAAACAAACAAAAACTACCCTATTCCTGGGGGAGGGGGGGGGGGGCTCCCTCAACTCGAGCTCCTAACGCTAGAATAAAAAAGCTTTAAGAAATTTATTTCAGAGTTCATAAGATCCAAATGGCGATTGCAAGTGCTTTGTTTACCGGTTGCCTTTCAAAACTTTGACTTGACTTGACTTTATTAACCATAAAAAAACGCTATACATAAATTTGTAGAGGAGACAGAGAGGTAACTCGTTACGTCTCCCTTAATGATAAAGAAAATGAAACAATAAATTTCATTTCAATACCTCTCACAGAACACAGAGGAAAAGAAAGAAAGAGAAGAAAAAAAGAAGAAAAAAAAAAAGAAAAAAAACAAGAAATCATTGACTCACGGAGATAAGGAAGGAATTCACCAAACAAATTATAACTAAATCAATAATTCATTCAATCCCCGCTACTTGAGGCGGAAAGGACTATCTTCGAAAAGACTCAAAGAAAAAATTTATTAGAAAGAGCAAATAGGAATAAATAAGCCCTTCCATTTGTGAGGCATTCCAAAAAAAAGACTTAACCTTAATTAGATTGCCCTGGTGTTATAGCATTCGTTCATGAAGCATCAAAGAGAAAATTCAAACTTTAGCATAAAGAGTGTAGGCTTATGTGGGGGTATCATCCGTCATATACAGAACAATCTCTGATCCTCTCCAGTTTTAATGATACTCTTTACGAACAAATAAAATTTGAAATGGCGTAAATATATTTATTCAGACAGTGAAAAAATAGGTACAAAAGTACCAGATATTTCGATCACATATACAGCGACCGTCATCAGTAGAAATACTAGAATAATAAAACTGAAACTGGCCATTGGGATTATAGAATTCTTCTGGGCGATCTAAATTCTAACAAAATATCATATTTTCGCCTTTTCAATGCAATTTACTGACAAAACGTTCCTTTAAATTAGTCATTTGCATAAGCTGGGGTTGTTTACCCAAGATATCGTTTGAAAAATATAAAATACTCTTGACCAAAATATCGAAAAGATCGTAACTTTAAAAATTTGTACAAAGCTTACTTTTCTTTGAGGATTTCTTATCAAGCCCTTCAATGTATTAAGTCCTGAGCAATTATTCATAGAAAGACCTAGACTGAAGGGGTCAAATTACCTTTAGAAATATAATTTTAGATATTCTGATTAAAATGGCTACCTTGAAATGTTGAGGCAGTGCCATGTTTGGCCGCAATTGGCCCCAGGGCAAAAACTGGCAAGGAAGTGGACCTGGATAGTTTCTTAAACACGTTGGCCTGCCATTATATAAAGAAAAAACAAACAAAAATGTTTTTTTTAAGGCCAAAAAAAATACTGAAAAACGAAGCTAATATTTTGGGAGGAAAATCGCCTCTCATCTTCAGCGCGAACAAAAAGATTTTCAAGAAAAACGCCAAAAATAATGTGAAAAGGCACAGAAAACCAAAACAACGCGAAGAGTCAAAGTGAAAAAAAAAAAACAAACCAATATAACCCAATAACAGCCAAAAATTAGAAGAATTAAAACAAAAACCTAACACCAAAGGCGAGTCTTTGGCGAGTTTTTGGTTTTAATTCTTCTAATTTTGTTTTAATTATGGTTTTTGATTAGATTTTATTGGTTTGTTTTTTTTTATTTTAACTCTCCGTGTTGTTTTGGTTTTCTTTGTCTTTTCACATTTTTTTTTTGGCGTTTTCCTTGAAAATCTTTTTGTTCGCGCTGAAGATGAGAGGCGATTTTCCTCCCAAAATATTAGCTTCGTTTCTCAGTATTTTGTTTTTCAGTATTTTTTCTTCATATTAGAAGAGTACTTAGTTGCCCCTCCGATCATTTTTGGACTTTTTCAATTTGCTTTCTATTAATCCCTCTCATAAAAACATATACAAATACAAAGTTTTGAAATTTTGGAGTTAGAGCTGCAAATTTCTTATGTATTCTATGTGAAAATTCTTATGTATTCTAAATCAGATGCTGCAATTTTTGTTAAGATCAGGCCATTTTTGGGTGGTATTGCCTCTCTTTTTCTGAAATTATGGAAACTTACATACGCTTATACATTTTTATGTGTAGCTAGCAACTCAATAAATTTCATATATTCGGAATAACAATCAAAAGAAGATTTCTTTGAAAATTGATTTCTTCCATATTGTTTGGAAGTTCTTCCGTATGGAATATCTTTTCACATTGTTTCCAAAACACCTTTTTTAAGGGTCTCATTGTGTTACCACGAACTGTTTAAAACTTGAGATTTTCCAGCAATAAGAGGGGAACTGTTACCCTACAGAAGAGGTATGCAAAAAAGTCAAGAGAAACAGGCTTGCTGTGGAAACACGTCATGAGATACAGGGGAAAAACATTCCCCTTGCTGTGGACCTGGCAAATGAAACGTCGACAATTGTCGGCCCGGCTGAACAGTCTCTACCTCGTCTCATATAAGTAAGCAAAATACAACTAACAAGTACTGTTACTGTACATGTAAGTCCTGTAAAAGTAAGCACACATATAATATTCTTAGTCCAAATATATTTCTCAGAATAAATGGAGGCTAGGGAGTAAATCTCCTTTCCCCCGCCATTAATCTCTGATGCACTTGACAATATAATTTAAAAAACATGGGTCTAATTATGAACTTTCTGATGTTATAGCTACAACCCCCCCCCCCCCCGCCCCACCTCCCCCCCCCCCCACCCCTACAGGACAATCCACTGACCTCTATCGTCTAAATGATCCACTAGCACACATCAAGACACATAATCAAGAATTTTTTTGAGAGAGAAGAATTAACAGGTTAACTATATTCCCCCCCCCACAGAATGACCCACTGACCTACATCCACTAAAAAATCCAGTATCCAGCGTCAAGACAAGTACTTAGGAAGTTATTTTGAGAGGGGAGAGCTAAATATGTGTGTAAAGCATAACAAATTATGGAATAAAATATAAAAAGCATGAGATTTCCAACCTTCAGAGAGCAAATAAACTCAATCCCTCTCAATGCATACAGTAGTTTGCTTCCATCCACTGAGGTTTTGAGTCCAAATTTCATATAGTAGAAAGCAAACCATAGCCACGTTAGAGAACCACAAAATAAAAGCTGAGTGGACGTACGTGTCAATTTAACTATCTCTGAATTTTTCTGGCTTTCACCCATTTTTTACCGAAATGAAATAAATTTCTCCAAATCTTTCACAAATTAACGTTTGTAGCTAGCGTTAAATGTCAACATTTGTTAGGAATACGAGTCCCAATTCTCGTTAATGTTAACTTTCAGGAAGATTTTGGAGAACCGAATTTTCTTTCGTGGATATTTGGGTTTCTCCAAGTTTTAGGGGTTAAACGTATCCACATACATCTTTCTTGATTTAAAAGATTTTCAAAAGTGTTAGTTCTGAGAATTTTTTCTTCAATTTTTTTTTATTCTCTAACCAATTTTAATTTTTAGTTTCTGAATTCTTGGCGTATTTTTAACCTTTTCGTCTTTATATTTTTAGCTACATTTTTTATACTTTTTATTTTTTTATATTTTTAGATTTTTAGCTATATTTTTTATATTTTTAATATTTTTAGCTACATTTTTTATATTTTTTTATGTTTTTATATCTTTAGCAACATTTTATACATTTTTATATTTTTAGCTACATTTTTAGCCTTATCGACTTCTTAAAACTCAATCCAGTCTTCGTTACCCTCAGTCTATCCTTCTTTAAAAGTTCACACAGGTTTGGAAATGGATGGGTTTGAATAAAAAATATTACAATCGAATTTATCACTTTGACCGAAATTTCTCACTTTGACCTAACCGACCTTGGTCTCGATTTCAAAACCCAAAATTTTTAGCTAGATTTTTACCTTTATCGTGTCTTTCAAATTCAATCCAGTCTTCATTCCCTTCAGTTTTTGTAATTTCGTCTCTTGTAAGATCAAATGAAATACCTTTTTGGCTGCCAATCGCCGCTGTTATATCTTCTATTCCACTTGATGTAAGCTATAAAATAAGTTATATTAATGGATAGTCTAGGGAGGAGATTTTTACGATTTATATGCTCTCTTTAGCTTGATTTTGGGATTATTTGACATAACTTCAGCATTCTCTTTTTGCAAAAAAATTTATTTTTTTCGTTATCTTGTACATCTTTGATGAAATTCCAATGCTAAGAAATTTGAAATGAAAAAAAAAAGAACATGAAGAAATTCAGTATTCTTTATTTAAATTGGAAAGATAGTATATGTACGTAAGAGACACAGGCGAGAAAAATAGAACTGGTGTTTCCCATAAGACCTTAAAAGGGGCAGTTGTAGGCTGGTGAATATTGTTAGGTTTTAGGAGCGTATAGTGAATATGCCACGAGTGCAATTACTTAAATCTGCTCATTTAGAGGCTCTTAGGCCATACCAAGTCAGTAGGATTTTACAAGATGGTGGAGTGGGGAAGAAGTGGAATAATGAATTAGGGGTGGATAAAGAGGTTGCAAAGATGATAGGTAATATTCTACGGCATCAATAGATACAGATTTGGCTGTGTGAACGAAACCATTCTGATTCCCTGCGCCTTTACACATCAGTGAAGTGGTTTTCTTAAGGTGAATTCAAAAAAGAGGAATTGAAGTATAATTGAATTAAGGGAGAACCATTTACCACTTGGGGTAAGAAGGAAGCATTAAGGGAGGAGGAGAAGGCAGGATGGTCCTTACTTTTGCCCAATGGGCAGGAGTATGGATGAGAATCTGGATCATGTGAAGCATGAGTGTGTAGAATTGAGTGAGATGAGAAATTGTACCGGGAGTAAAACACGATGTATTTAAAATACCAAAATAAAGTTCCTTTCTAAAGATAATTCCGATTTCTTATAATTAAGCTAAATCTAGTTGCAAAAATGAAAAGTCCTTAATCAGCAAAAAAAAGAAATTGCATTTCTAGCTTCAGTCAGACAACGGCGCGAGTCGTTCGAATTTCGCTAAGATAATTGTAGCAAGAAAATGCAATGCATAAAATTTCCAAGGAAGTTTAAAAGGCAAAGAACCGTGTGAACGCCTAAATCATCAAAAATATTTAAGACGTATTATTGGACGAGGGTGCGCGTCCTTGGGCCACGTAAGCCAATGGCAGACAGTCCCTAGAGCGCAGGACGAAAGAACTGCGTTTGGGAGTGGGGCAAATGTGCCTTTTTAATTTTAATCTCTATCCAGATTTGAAGCGATTAGTACCGCAAATAATCTCGGTCACCATTTTTTATTGTCATTGAAGTGACCCGTTGCTGTACAACTAAGCATGTAAGTTCAATAAATCTATTGTCCTTTCTTATCTCTGTTTATTCCATTTTATATGTCTGTATTTAGCCTATATAGCTAATTAGTTCGCCATATCGTGTGCCAAGAAAAACTTCTATTGCTACAAATGACGCGAGTCGGAAATTGGAAGAAAACTGCGAACTAATTAGGCTATTAAAACTTTGTAATTTAAATTTAATTATTGGAGAGATACAGACATATAAATAAAGTGATTAGGCCTATAACCGCTAGGCTACGATAGGAAACCCCTTATATCTCATAGGAGATAATAGCCTCCCCAAAATAGGTTAAGTAAAATAATAAATTTGTTTTAAGTTGATATAAACGCAAAAGAAAAAATATTGAAATATTGTATATTGTAACAGAAATGGCTTTGTCAAAGGAGGAAGGTAAATGGACTTCGCTTTTAGCTGCTCTCGAATTAGCAAAACTTCGAGCAGCTTTGGCTATTAGAAATAAATTTGTGTCCCCTCAAAGAGTTGGGTACAATAGAAAAAATGGAGAAAAGGCTCAATGAAGAATTGTAAAATGAGAAAAAAAAAAAAAAAATAGTATTCAGTTTTTAACAAGTAGAAGCAAGTGTATAATTAGTAATTTTTTTAGTGTTAGTAATAAATGCAATGTAGTAGTGCCGTATATTACTAAATAATAAAGTATTTGTTCCGTGAATTGAAAGAATTAAATAAAAGATAATACGGAAAGAAAAAACAAAATCTAGCTGGACCGATGAAACGTTGGTAGAAACAGAAGAATTTTAGGCATAATAGTAGCAAATGGGGTCTGTTATATTCCACCCCTGTTTCTTTTCCTTTCAGATAAATGACCTATTTTCGTTTCTTTAATTACATTTGTGACCCTTTTGGAAGAATACAAGTAAGGTATTTTCTACAAACTGTGTAGTATTTTCCGTAACCCAGGCAGGGTAGGAATAGAGCTACAAGGCGCCGTCATTATATATTGACAGGGAGGGTTATTACCTCCAAGGAGAGAGTAGAAATTTTCTAGCCGTAACCCAAGGCGGGTACATTTGGCTTTAGAAAGTGGCCATTTGACCACTCGATCGCGTTACCATACCCTGAGACAGGGTATACTGTAAATAGGGTAGTACCAAACCCGATATTTGCAGAACCGCTGGGGTAGGAGCGGGAATCTCACTAACATTAGGGCCGACAAGGGGTTCTCCCATTCGAGTAAGTGGCATAGCAATCTTTTTGCGTCATTCGAGTAAGTGGCATAGCAATCTTTTTGCGTCATTCGAGTAAGTGGCATAGCATCTTTTGCGTCATTTTTTGCCTTTAAAAGTAGTGACCCTGCACATACACCCCAATAAGTGGTGCCAGCGGTAGCTAGCACTACGAACATTGGCGGCAGCGGCATAAGCACACACATGCTAGAAATCTTAGCAAAAGTCGCCGAAGGAAGCAAAAAAAAGAAGAGTTGTTACCCAGCTGTGACTGGAACTCTGCATAAGGCGAGAAATTCGGCGAAAGAAACCGTTAATCACAGAAAATTGAGGCATAGGGATAGGTCTTAAAAGGGTCTCCTTTACCTACACAGATGACCTTCATCTGAATAATGGTGTTAGACAAAATTCAAATTCTGAAGTAGCTCCGCAAAATGAGTGAACAGGAAAATTTGAATTTCAAACCATGGCTGCTTTAGAGCCATGTAGATGTAAAACAAGCCAGTGTTCATGCTTGTTTACAAAGAATAATTAAAAATATATGAATATATTTTTTTTGGTCGAGTGTCATTTGTATTGCTGGGGTCGACTCCCCTCGCACACGTTAGGTCCCCTAGTGGATAAATATCCGCGTTATTTGTGCTTATTAATTTTATGGGTTATTTGTAATGATGGCAAATATCAGACTTAACTTATTGCTTTTTTATAAACAGATACAATTCAAGACAATTAAGAAAGGTCGTCAAAAGTCTGTCTATTGTTCTTAAAAACTGCTTATTTGAAAATGTCAATTTTCTTTTTATGTTGCTCTATTTATTTAAGAGCAAGAGAGGATGAGCATATGTAGGTTTTATTTTTGTAGCTAGACATAAGACATACCTTAGTACTTCAGTTTAATTAAATCTACGTTCAATGTTTTGTTACAACAAGCATCCTTGATTGCTATACTTTGCGCAGCTTAGACTAAATTAGTCTATGTTACTAAGGATTTGATTAAGTTTAGATGTCTTATTTTTGTTAGTGTTATTTCTATGCCCTTTCAAAGGATAATAGAAAGGTTGAAACAGAAAATAACCAAAGGTAGGAAGCTCGTGGTCGACTGAGAACGACAAGTGGTGTTGGACCACGTCTTGTGGGAAGCCTGGGGAGGAACTCAAGGCCCATGATTGTTTTTTGTAATTTTTTTTGTGTAAACGATCGTAGGAAGGAATATTTCTCAGTCCTTCAAGTGTAAGAAATTAGTATTCTTATGCCAATCAGGGCCAGTCAAAGCAATACTTAAAGGTTGAATAGAAACTTCAGTGAGCTAATTAAGTTTTCGTTTTTGGATCTGAATGCTTTGAAAGAGAAACAGAGAGTTTACTTTCTTATAGCTCCGAGGCGAAAAAAAAAAAAAAAAAAAAGAGAGAAAAGCTTTTTAATTTCATTATATTATATCAATGACGTATGCTGTCCTACAGCTCTGTGTTAAACATTACTTCCAAAGAGAAACAGAGACATTAATGTCTTTAGCTCCTTGGCGAAAAATTTAATTCCATTAGTTTATATCTATGACATATACAATAACAGAGAGATCACTGTTCTATAGTTCTGTGACAAAAATGTCCTTGAATTTCATTGGTTTATCTATGACATATATTGTGCTCTAATTTTTGTGAAATATTTTCGCAAGTCAGCCACGTTATATCTTACCTATACTAACTCAGGTCCCCTCAGATTTTCTATGAAAAATCGACAAAAGTCCAAACCAAGATGGATATTATCAAAAAAAAAAAAACAAGAAATTATCAGTACAGAAGCGTCTAATTATATGAAATATTTTATCTTAGTGCAGATTATAATTATTTTAGGCCTACCAGTGTAATTATGCGCCGCAAGTTTGCTTATTCATGTGTTTCTTACTCGAGAAATATAATGTTTCTTACTCGAGTAATATATGTACCAATAGCCAACTATTGGTAACTATAACCAAACAACCTATGGTACGTTTATATGTAGAATTTCACGGCGGATGTGAATTATATCTCAATAATAATATGTAAAATTTTAAAACCATTTAATCAGTTAAGATATATGGATTGGAACCCTGTGTATGTCCAATGGCGACTAAGTAAAACCCACAAGGAATTCCCTATTAATGTGAAGGTGTTTCTCGCTTAACGGATTCTATAAGACTTTAATATAATATTTATTTATTTAGTGCTGAAGAATTTGCTCAAACAATAGCCTTCTAAAAAGATATTGATGTCAGTTCTTCATTATGCTTATATTTTGCCAAGCATTAACTGGAATCTACGGAGACAAGCTTGGAAATCCTGCATCTAATGACATTATTCGAAAAGCGAATATGAGGCACCAATGTTGACTTGCAATTACGGAAAAATCCTGAGACTAAGAACCTCTGCATTTCAGCCGTTAAACCCGGAGCCCCATAAGAACGTCTAAGCCAGAGATAGGGAAGACATCAGAAAACTAGTGGGTATAGAGGTCTCCACTAGTCCTTGTTATGTCTTGTTCCCTCATTGTAGTATCGTTTGCGTAAAACCGTGCGGTTATGACGCTGCACATGCGTTTCTTATACAGCGCGGACTTGCGTGAACAATGCAGGCATGAAAAAAATATTGTAAAAACAGACCTCAAACTTAATAATGTAGGGTAAATTATGTTTATTTAATATCGATATTTTCGTTATCAAAACAAATTTGAAGAAATCTCTGTTTTAGATTTTCAATGTGAGTACCAATATTAGTGTATTTATTTAATTCTGTCTCATAGCTAAGAAAATTATAACCCAATTAATGCGTGAATTATTGTATGTGTATTTACTTAAAAGAACATGTGATTCTGCCGCGTTGTTTTATTACAGGAAAGTAAATGGACACTTTGGTCATCGAGTATTACAATAAGCTGCCCAGTACAGATACGACCCAGTAACATCTATTTTCATCATATCTCAACCAACGAAGAGTACTCACCATGACTCCAGGCAACTTCATCCCAGCTTCGTCTACGAAAACAACAGTTACCTTCGATCGTCGTTTCTTCGACTATGAACCATATTATGTATCAGGTAACGCTATATTTGAACCTCAGTATCAAGTGCTTTAACGAACTATATAATCGCATAAACGCTGAGAAACCCATCGGCTAGGACAAGATATAAATACGTAGATATCGCGCTGTTGATATTCACTATGGACCCCATAATAATTTGACAGTATAGTGATGATACTTGAAGCTAAACGATATTAAACAATATTTAAAGTTAAATGATACTTAAAGACATTTGGAGATATTTGAAGATGAAATTAAAGACAATTTGAAGTTTAATTCTGAGAACTCCATCAATCAGCACACGATAGACGATATTTGAAGTTAAATGACACTTAAAGACATTTGAGGATATTTGAAGACAAAATTAAAGAAAATTTGAAGTTTAACTCTGAGAACACCATCGAGCAGTACAAGATAAACGATATTTAACGATATTTGAAGTTAGCTGATAGTTGAAGAGGTTCGAAGTTGAATTTAAAGACAATATATTAAGAGAGTCACTATAATATGACGGCAACCCGTTTCAAAAGGCACAAACGAACAATTTTACTGGAGAATACATTCTCTATGTGCCTCAAAAATCCTAAAAATGATATGCTAAGAAGAAAAAACACCAACACCTGTAGTGGGAAGAATCATTTCCCAGTTGACTATTAGAACGATATTTAACGGTCATTTCCCAGTTGACTATTAGGGAAAACATACCGTGTAAAGACAACTAGACTCGAACTGTTCCATGAAGAAACCATAACGTACGTGCTTCGAAATTTTTGCCACGACAAAAGGAGTGAAGGACAGTAATTTACAACAGAAGGGTGTAGTACACTAAGGACACGAAAGGTGATGAATAGATGTGAAGCTACATGTGTTACTTCCTAACAGCTTTGACAATGCAAAAATCTAAATAGTGAAAGTGTTTTAATGTCATCTGTGAATATGTTGAACCAAATATTGTATGTTATAAATCATTTATGTATGTACCACAAGTAGAATTAGGTGTAATATTATTATGTTATTCATTTAACGTTGTGTAGATAGTATGTAGTACGTCATATAGACAGCAAAATCAAAAAAAAAGAGAGAACTAATGTAAAAGTAGAATAGTCCCAACCTATTGGAAAAGTAAAAGCAATCAGTGTTAGATATAGAAAAAAAAATCTTTAGTATAGTAGCTAACCTAGAACCAAAAATAATCTTAGTCCGGTAGATGAATTTTAGATAGGGATCTAGAATAAAAAAAAAAAAAAAAAAAAAAAAATAATTGAAAAATTTTAAAACTCCTGATGGGCAGTAACTAATGACGGGACGTCATTAATTGACGGGAAGGGTGATATGTACCGGGAGTAAAACACGATGTATTTAAAATACCAAAATAAAGTTCCTTTCTAAAGATAATTCCGATTTCTTATAATTAAGCTAAATCTAGTTGCAAAAATGAAAAGTCCTTAATCAGCAAAAAAAAGAAATTGCATTTCTAGCTTCAGTCAGACAACGGCGCGAGTCGTTCGAATTTCGCTAAGATAATTGTAGCAAGAAAATGCAATGCATAAAATTTCCAAGGAAGTTTAAAAGGCAAAGAACCGTGTGAACGCCTAAATCATCAAAAATATTTAAACGTATTATTGGACGAGGGTGCGCGTCCTTGGGCCACGTAAGCCAATGGCAGACAGTCCCTAGAGCGCAGGACGAAAGAACTGCGTTTGGGAGTGGGGCAAATGTGCCTTTTTAATTTTAATCTCTATCCAGATTTGAAGCGATTAGTACCGCAAATAATCTCGGTCACCATTTTTATTGTCATTGAAGTGACCCGTTGCTGTACAACTAAGCATGTAAGTTCAATAAATCCATTATCTTTTTATATGTGTTTTGTTTCTCTTATATGTCTGAGTCTAGTCCGATAATAGGTAACTAGTTCGCCAGTCTCCATGGTAAATGCTCCCAAAGGAATCTGATCTCCAGATAGCTCAAGAAAGAAGAAGCCACATTTGTATGTCTACATATTCAATTTTCTCTCATTACTTGAGAGCGGTGCTAGCCTAGTTGACACAATCCCCATCGCTATAAGTGGCGCTATAGGAGAAATCTCTATCGCCACGAGCAAATCTTTTCTATCACTACACAAATACCAACTTCAATGGTACAAAATGAAGTATATGGAAAGTGTGAGTTTGTTGAGAGATGGCTGGTGAATGTAATAAGGGATGAACATTCCACGCCCACCTAATTTTGAGATACTAACATACTAACACCCCTTCCACGCCCACCATTTCCCGAAACACATCCAATCAAAATTTTGAGATAGCCATTTTGTTCAGCGTAGTTGATTTCCACATAGAAATAATGTTTTTGAGGAGGACACTCCCCCAAAGCCTTCAGGGCAAGGGTTGTAAGTTATACCCTGGGGCATATAAGGTTTTATAGAAGGCGTTGTCGTAAAAACTTCAAAAAAGGCTCATTCAATTGGAAATTCAAAGGGCTAGTGCCCTTTTTAACAGTCGAAAAATAATTGGAGGGCAATTAGCCCCCACCCTCACGCCCATCATTCCCCCAAACACATCCAATCAAAATTTTGAGATAGCCATTTTCTTCAGCGTAGTTGATTTCCAGATAGAAAATATGTTTTCGAGGAGGACGCTGCCCCACAACCCTCGGGGCAAGGGTTTTAAGTTATGCCCTGAGGGCATATAAGAACGATGTTGGCACAATATATTATTTATTATTTTTTTTTTCCTTTAGAGCAGGGCACATTGTATCGAAGAAGTTGTCGTTAAAACTTCGAAAAGGGCTCATTCAATTAGAAATTGGAGTGGCTTGTGCCCTTTTTAATAGTCGAAAGTGATTGGAGGGCAACTAACCTCCCTCTCACGCCCACCTTTTTCCCCAAACACATCCAATCAAAAATTTTTAGATAGCCATTTTATTCAACATAGTTTTAAGTTCTGGAAATTAGGTATTTGAGGATGACAACCCCCCAACAGCCCTCAGGGCAAGGGTTGTAAGTTATGCCCTGGGGCATATAAGGTTTTTTATAGAACGCGTTGTCGTAGAAACTTCAAAAAGGGCTCATTCGATTGGAAATTGAAATTGCTAGTGCCCTTTTTAATAGTAGAAAGTAATTAGAAGGCAACTAACACCCCTTCCACGCCCACCATTTCCCAAAACACATCCAATCAAAATTTTGAGATAGCCTTTTTGTTCCACGCAGTTTAAAAGTTCAGGAAATTATACATTTGAGCAGGACACTCCCCCCACAGTCTTCAGAGCAAGGGTTATAAGCTATGCCCCGGGGGACATTTAAGTTTTTATTGAAATCTTTGTCGAAGAACTTCAAAAAGGGCTCATTCGATTGGAAATTCAATAGGCTAATGCCCTTTTTAATAGTCGAAAGTGATTTGAGGGCAACTAATCCCCCTCTCACGCCCACCTTTTCCCCAAACACATCCAATCAAAATTTTAAATAGCCGTTTTATTGAACGTAGTTGAAAGTTTTGGAAATTAGGTCTTTAAGGATGACAACCCCTCCCTCCAAACCCTCAGGGCAAGGATTGTAAGTTATGCCCTGGGGGCATGTAAGGTTTTTATAGAAAGGGATGTTGTAAAAACATCAAAAAGGGGTCATTCAATTGGAAATTGAAGGGGCTAGTGCCCTTTTAATAGTCGAAAGTGATTGAAGGCAACTAACCCCCCTCTCACACCTACCATTTCCCCAAACACATCCAATCGATATTTTGAGATATCCATTTCGTTCATCATAGTCGAAAGTTCTGGAAATTAGGTCTTTTAGGATGATAACCCCCTCAGAACCCTCAGTGCAAGGGTTGTAAGTTATGCCCTGGGGGCATATAAGGTTTATATAGAAAGTGTTTGCAGAAATTTCAAAAAGGGCTCATTTGTTTGGGAATCGAAATTGCACTTTTGAATAGTCGAAAGTGAGTGGAGAGTAATTGACCCCCCTCCCACGCCCACCATTTCCCCAAACACATTCAATCAATGTTTAGAGATAGCCATTTTGTTCAATGTAGTTGAAAGTTCTGGAAGTTATGTATTTAAGGATGACAAACCTCCCAGAGCCCACAGGGCAAAGGTTGTGAGTTATGCCCTGGGGGCATATAGGTTTTTATAGTTTTCGAGTTGTCGTAAAAACTACAAAATGGGCTCATTCAATTGGGAATTGATAGGGCTAGTGCCTTTTTTTAATAGTTGAAAGTGATGGGAGAGCGACTAACGCCCCTCTCACGCCCACCATTTTCCCAAACACATCCAATAAAAATTTTGAGATAGCCATTTTGTTTAACGTAGTTGAAAGTTCTGGAAATTATGTCTTAGAGGATGACAGCCACCCTCACAGCCCTTAGATTAATGGTTTTGTAATTTATACCCTGGGGGCATATAAGGTGTTTATAGAAATCGTTGTCGTAGAAACTCAAAAAGGGCTCATTCGATTGGAAATCGAAAGGCTTAGGGCCCTTTTTAATAGTCGAAAGTGATTGGAAGGCTTGAAATTTTTATAGTAAAGATCGATGTGGGTATAATGTATGATTTTTATAATGACTCGGTTATAATCACTCGGTTTTTATAATGACTCAGTTATAAATAACCGAGTCGAACTCAAAACAAGCAGAAATTAACATAAGTTGAGCTCAAAACCCATATGCCTTCCCAAGGCCAGAACATAATTTGCAGTTTACTGAAAAAAAATACAATGAATGTGTATTGTCAGTTTTTAATATACATATACTGATATTCGGGTAATCAAAATGTTAATATGATTTGATTTATTAAATTTATAAAAGTAAGAACATTTATATTTTTTTCAGTAAGTGCAAATTATGTTCTGGCCTTGGGAAGGCATAGGGGTTTTGAGCCCAACTTATGGTAATTTCTGCTCGTTTTGAGTTTGACTCGGTTATTAATTGTTATTTTTGTTCGTATTGGGTTTCATTTATTTATCGATGCTGATTTGCGGTAGTTTCACGCTTCGTAAATTATTTGATTTCATTATTGCTCATATTTTGTTTAATGGAGTTCTTTACTTTTCTTTGAAAAACTTATTTTGTGGAAAAATTTTGTTTAATTAATTACGTTAAAAGGACACTTTTTTTTTAATAGTAACTACTCCTTTTGATTTATTTCACTCAAATACATAGAAAAATCACGCTTTAATGAAACTTTAGAATAATTACTGCTAACTATTTTAGTAATCTATTTAGTTTATGACCAGTCCGGGAAAAAAATTTATCAGAATAATGAATCTAGAGTGTTGAAAATATAATGATATAATTAAAAAAAAAGAAAATAGTTTTTCATGTTATAATGATAAAAGGACCTTTGCTTTCAGTAAATCACACATGATTAGAAACTCTTTAAAAGAACATTGACGTCGGCTATTGCCACATCAGCGTGAGACAAATACGTTGCCTCATTTCTGAGGTATTCCAAATGTCAAAAGTTTGACCGCTTGCAACAGGACTGTCCCAAAAATATGAAGTGTTCCAGGCACTCTGGCGCGCGTGAAAACTCTAAAGACAACCCATATACCTGTTATATCAGGTGTGCTAATTGCTCTAGAAAACATCCACGTTATAGTTCGCAACGCCATGTATACAAGGATTAATTAAAAGCTATTTCAAACACACGAAAGCTATGACTGCAACTATTTTCCTTTATAGCAGAGAAATATATGCCAATGCTTTTTAGATGTTGACAATGCCACTGCTATTTTTATAATATTACGGCGCAGTAAAAAAAATTGATTGATTGATTGACATACGGGCACGCTCCGCATAAGCTGTCTTTTTCAAGTACTCTAGTAGCCAAGCACAATATAACATGTATACAGGGACAGTTTTTGATAATATCCGACTATTAAGCAGTCCTTGACCGAGACGTAAGAGGATTTGATAGATATTTTTCAAAGAAATTGCCTACGGGTTGTTTTGGGACTGACTGACCGTATCTCAAACAGTAAGCTGAACAAAAAATGTGGTTCAATCCCCCGTTCAAGCGCTATAATGAGAGAAAGGTTGAGATGGCAAGAACACGTTCTGTGGATAACATATTGCCAAAGATATATTCTTTTTGGCCAACCGCCTAGGGCCAAAGGAAAAGCAGGTCGCCCCCCCCATGCGGCGGGAGGGATTTCGTAAGGAGAGCTTTAAAGGAAAGGGAAACTTCTTGGGAGGGTGCGAAGAGGGAAGCTTCGAATAGATTATAATGAAGGAGGAATGTCCAAACCTCTGTTGGCCTAAGACGGCTTGATGCTACAGTGAGTTATTAGTAGTAACAGCAATAGTATTAGTAGATTTCATTCATTCCAGGGAAGGATTGCTTTTATTCAGTCAGGTATCCGCGAGAGCTCAGTTGGAAGACTAAATGGTGGAAGCTTGATCATCACAGAATCCGATTTGCATTAAATTATAATTGGTACATGTGATTGTGATTGTGATTCTTAGCAATCATGTGATTGTGATTGTGAGTTCCTGGTTTTGAAATAATTTTATAGTTATAGCAGTGTGCCTCCCTACAAATTATCGTATTTATTCCATAAAAAAAGTCATCAGGGTGATAGACAAGACACTTACCTTTGACGGCTGATAATCTGGAGAGCAAAAAATAAAAGTAGTCTGGACATGATTTAACAATCTGAAAAGAATAACTCAATATTTCATTGAATCTCTGCTGTATCTCTCTGTTGAGTGGCAGGACACAACAGCCGACTCTTTCAGCTTCTGATTTCAACCAGGCTGAAGGCTTATGCACATTTTCGTCCTCTTGACTACGATTCAACTCGAAGATCATTTGTGATAAACTGCCAAAGTGTCTGCATATTTTCTGAAATTAAAAACATTTTTATAAATTTAGAAAATTTTCATAACTTAATCAAAGAGCTGTCAATTTTATTAAAAGAGCTTATGATTTTAATCCCCTAACTGCAGCAATTTTTAAATAAAAGCCTTTTTTTGCAGAGTTACTGTAGGTGTAACAAAAATACGATTTTCAAATTGTTTTATAGGAGAGAAAATTTCCTATGACAATGATTTTTTCGAAGAACTCGCCTTGATAACCGTAAAACCGATGGCCGTAAAAATCTTTTTTTGCCTTTTTCAGACCCCCCCGAGACATGTTTTTAGGAGTGCCGCCTTTCCATGGATAGAATGATTTAGAGGGGGACGAAGCATTTTTATCCTAACATCAAATTTGAATCTTGAAAAACTTAAGTACATTTGGACATCTTTAGAAAAAAAAAAACAAGTTTTTTTTAACTGAAAGTAAAGAGCGACATTAAAACTTAGAACGAATAGAAATTATGCCGTATGCGAAAGGGTTTTTCCCATCCTCAGCGCCTCGCTCTTTTACGCTACAGTTTTTTTTTTTTTTTTTTTTTTTTTTTAAGTAGAGTTGTGACAAAGAGTCAAACTTAAGCGTAAAGAGCGAGGCGTTGAGGCAAAATTTTGATCAGATAACTTTAGGGAATATATGGCCGCGTGAGGGGGCCCAGTTGGCCTCCAATATTTGTTGTTACTTAAAAAGGGTACTAGAACTTTTAATTTCCGTTAGAATACACCCTCTTACAATCTTCTAGGACCATTATTAAAATACTCCTTTTGATTTATTTCACTCAAATACATAGAAAAATCCACGCTTTAATGAAACTTTTAGAATAATTACTGCTAAACTATTTTAGTAATCTATTTAGTTTTATGACCAGTCCGGGAAAAAATTTATTTCAGAATAACTGAATCTAGAGTGTTGAAAATATAATGATATAATTAAAAAAAAAGAAAATAGTTTTCATGTTATAATGATAAAAGGACCTTTGCTATTTCAGTAAATCACACATGATTAGAAACTCTTTAAAAAGAACTTGACGTCGGCTATTGCCACATCAGCGTGAGACAAATACGTTGCCCTCATTTCTGAGGTATTCCAATGTCAAAAGTTTGACCGCTTGCAACAGGACTGTCCCAAAAATATGAAGTGTTCCAGGCACTCTGGCGCGCGTGAAAACTCTAAAGACAACCCATATACCTGTTATATCAGGTGTGCTAATTGCTCTAGAAAAACATCCACGTTATAGTTCGCAACGCCATGTATACAAGGATTAATTAAAAGCTATTTCAAACACACGAAAGCTATGACTGCAACTATTTTTTCCTTTATAGCAGAGAAATATATGCCAATGCGTTTTTTAGATGATTGACAATGCCACTGCTATTTTTATAATATTACGGCGCAGTAAAAAAAATTGATTTTTGATTGATTGACAATACGGGCACGCTCCGCATAAGCTGTCTTTTTAGAAACAAGTACTCTAGAGCCAAGCACAATATAACATGTATTACAGGGACAGCTTTTGATAATAATATCCGACTATTAAGCATTTTTCTTGACCGAGACGTAAGAGGACTTTGATAGATATTTTTCAAAGAAATTGCCTACGGGTTGTTTTGGGACTGACTGACCGTATCTCAAACAGTAAGCTGAACTAAAAATGTGGTTCAATCCCCCGTTCAAGCGCTAAATGAGAGAAAGGTTGAGATGGCAAGAACACGTTCTGTGGATAACATATTGCCAAAGATATGGTTTTCTTTTTGGCCAACCGCCTAGGGCCAAATTTGGGAAAAGCAGTCGCCCCCCCCATGCGGCGGGAGGGATTTCGTAAGGAGAGCTTTTAAAGGAAAGGGAAACTTCTGGGAGGGTGCGAAAGAGGGAAGCTTCGAATAGATTATAATGGAAGGAGGAATGTCAAACCTCTGTTGGCCTAAGACGGCTTGATGCTACAGTGAGTTATTAGTAGTAACAGCAATAGTATTAGTAGATTTCATTCATCTTCCAGGGAAGGATTGCTTTTATTCAGTCCAGGTATCCGCGAGAGCTCATTGGAAGACTAAATGGTGGAAGCTTGATCATCACAGAATCCGATTTGCATTAAATTATAATTGGTACATGTGATTGTGATTGTGATTCTTAGCAATCATGTGATTGTGATTGTGAGTTCCTGGTTGAAATAATTTTATAGTTATAGCAGTGTGCCTCCCTACAAATTATCGTATTTATTCCATAAAAAAGTCATCAGGGTGATAGACAAGACACTTACCTTTGACGGCTGATAATCTGGAGAGCAAAAATAAAAGTAGTCTGGACATGATTTAACAATCTGAAAAGAATAACTCAATATTTCATTGAATCTCTGCTGTATCTCTCTGTTGAGTGGCAGGACACAACAGGCCGACTCTTTCAGCTTCTGATTTCAACCAGGCTGAAGGCTTATGCACATTTTCGTCCTCTTGACTACGATTCAACTCGAAGATCATTTGTGATAAACTGCCAAAGTGTCTGCTATATTTTCTGAAAATTAAAAACATTTTTATAAATTTAGAAAATTTTCATAACTTAATCAAAGAGGCTGTCAATTTTATTAAAAGAGCTTATGATTTTTAATCCTCGAACTGCAGCAATTTTAAATAAAAGCCATTTATTTGGGGGGGGGGAGTTTTTTGCAGAGTTACTGTAGGTGTAACAAAAAAAACGATTTTCAAATTGTTTTATAGGAGAGAAAATTTCCTATGACAATGATGTTTTTTTCGAAGAACTCGCCTTGAAACCGTAAAACCGATGGCCGTAAAAATCTTTTTGCCTTTTTCAGACCCCCCGAGACATGTTTTTAGGGGTGGAGTGCCGCCTTTCCATGGATAGAATGATTTAGAGGGGGACGAAGCATTTTTATCCTAACATCAAATTTGAATCTTGAAAAAACTTAAGTACATTTGGACATCTTTAGAAAAAAAAAAAAACAAGTTTTTTTTAACTGAAAGTAAAGAGCGACATTAAAACTTAGAACGAATAGAAATTATGCCGTATGCGAAAGGGTTGTTCCCATATCCTCAGCGCCTCGCTCTTTACGCTACAGTTTTTTTTTTTTTTTTTTTTTTAAGTAGAGTTGTGACAAAGAGTCAAACTAAGCGGTCAAGAGGCGAGGCGTTTGAGGCAAAAATTTTGATCAGATAACTTTAGGGAAATATATGGCCGCGTGAGGGGGCCCAGTTGGCCTCCAATATTTGTTGTACTTAAAAAGGGTACTAGAACTTTTAATTTCCGTTAGAATACACCCTCTTACAATCTTCTAGGACCCATTATTTTAATACAATCACCCTGAAAAAAAAAAATAAAAATAAAACACGCACAAATGATCTGTCTTCTGGCAAAAATACCAAAATTCCACATTTTTGCATATAGGAGCTTCAAACTTCTTCAGTAGGTTTCTCTGGTAAACTAAATATGATGGCATTTATTTTCATTAAGATTCCTTGAATTTTAGGAGTGTTCCCCCCCCCCTATTTCAAAAAATCTGGCAATTTTTCTCAGGCTCGTAACCTTTGATGGGTAACTCTAAACTTTAATAAAGAAAATATAGTTGTAATTTGTGACTGAGTGACCCCCTTTCAGTTTTCCACAACCATTTTTTCTATATGGATTTGTTGGAGTAAGTAACAAAAAAAAATACTAAATTCTTCATAGTAGTGAATGGTAAGTAAATACCGGATCCTTGTCAATAACGAAAGTATAAGAGCCTAAACTATTGGTAACATTTAAAACAGTTCGTGGTAACGAAATGTAAGTAAGGACCCGGCTCAATAGTAGCCGAAACTTCTAAAAAACGGAATTTTGATATAAATAGATTTCAAAAGAATTGTACTTTTATGCTGATTTTAAATATATAAGTTTGATCAAGTTTAGTTTTACTCATCCCAAAAGTTACGAGCCTAAGAAAGTTTGCCTTATTTTCAAAAAAAAAAGGGAGAAACAACCCCATAAAAATCATAGAATCTTAATGAAAATCACACCATCAGATTCAGCGTATTAACTACAACCCTACTGTAGAGTTTTCAAGCTCATATCAGCAAAAAATGTGGAATTTTGGATTTTTTTGCCAGAAGAAAGATCACGAATGCGTTTTCAAAAATTGGAGGGCAACTACGCCCCCTCCCACGCTCATTTTATTCCCAAAGTCACTGGATCAAAATTTTGAGACAACCATTTTGTTCAGCATAGTCGAAAAAATCTAATAGCTATGTCTTTGAGGACGACTTAATGCCCCAGAGTCCCCGGGGGAAGGGCTGCAAAATATTAACTTTGTCCATTGTCTACATATAGCATTGGTTATTGGGAAGTATACATACATTTTCAGGGGGATTTTTCTGGTGGAGGGTCGGGGGGGGAGGGGCTTATGTAGGAGGATCTATTCATGGAGGAATTTTTGCATTGGGGAAGAGAATTTCCATGAAGGGAGCGCTGGATTTCCCAGCTTTATTTAAAAAATAACCAGAAATTAAATTAAAAAAAACAAACAAGTTTTTTTCAACTGAAAGTAAGGAGCAAACATTAAAACATAAAACGAACGGAAATATTACGTATATAAGGGGGGGCTGCCTCTCCTCAATAGCTCGCTCTTACGCTTCAGTTTTTTTTTTTACTTTTAAAAGAGGTTATTATTCTAATTAAACAGCCTTTGTGATTCACGGGTCATTCTTAAATAACTGGAACAAAACTCCAAATTAGGTTTTATAAGTTCAGTTTCAGTTTTATTTATCTTTATCTAAAAAAAAAATAAACAACTTACCTAACAGTCCTGCCAAGAAAGCACAAAAAAATATGCTTGGCTAGGACAGGCATTAAGGTTATTATTATTTAAAAAAAAGTAAAATTAATATACAAAGTTTGTTTTAATTATTAATTCATTATCCAGAAATTATTCTGCATTAATTCAGAAACGTTCAGAAATTAAATAAAAAAAAACAAGTTTTTTTTAAGTAAAAGTAAGGAGCTACATTAAAACTTAAAAGGAACATAAATTATTCCGTATATAAAAGGGGCTGTCCTCTCCTCAACGCCTCACTCTCTACGCTAAAGTTTGACTCTTTCTTACAACTCTACTTTTCAAAACAATAGAAAAAAACTTTAGCGTAAAGAGCGGGGCGTTTTAGAAGGGGGCAGCCCCTTTCATATATACGGAATAATTTCTGTTCGTTTTAAGTTTTAATGTCGCTCCTTACTTCCACTTAAAAAAAACTTGTTTTTTTTATTTATTAAATCAAAGAATCAGCTTTTTATGGTGATCCTAAATATGTATTTGTTTATTAGTAATTAGTGCAGTTATTAGTAAACAAGAAAGTTCGAATTAGTAAACAAGTAAACAGTTTATTAGTAAACAAGAAACTATAATTAGAAATGTTTCCTCTGGACGGAATGCTGGGAATATCTGTATATCCCCCCTGAACGGATATGTTTTTGTGTTTTATCATCATTCGTTTAATTCTTTCCAGGAATAATTGTATTTATCTAGTTGTCACTTTGATATATATTTAATTTTTTACAGTTGTGAACTATAGAAGTGTCAATATATTGTTTTTTTTTGTATTCAGAATTAAATTAAAAATATTGAATTAAAAATTTTTATTTGATTTTCTCAATCTTAGTTTTAATATTTTAATTTGAACAAACTACTTTGATACTGCGTTACTTTTTACAAACACTAAGTATAAAGGCATTAAAAATTTTGAAATTTGATAAACAAGTTCAAAACAGTCGATATTACTAGAAATTGTCCGTTCCAACGCTTAGGCATTGCTCAGCAGAACTGAATGCTGGGAGTTTATATCTTAGTTTTTGTAAGTTAGCTATTGTTTTGTGTATGCTTTTTAATTACTTACTTTTTTCATTTTATATACTTTTACTTTAATTGACATACTTTTCCCATTGCCTTTAGAAAAATGTTTGTATCTAAGATTCATTAAATAAAAAACAAGTTTTTTTTCAACTGAAAGTAAGGACTAACATTAAAACTTAAAATGAACAGAAATTATTGCGTATATGAGGAGGGGGGCTGCCCCCTCCTCAACACCTCGCTCTTGACGCTACAGTTTTTTCGGAACTTTAAAAAAGTTACTTACTTATTGTTCTAATTAGACGACCCTTGTGTTTCAGGACTCGTTTTTTAAAGGATTGGGACAAAAATTTAAACTTTAGCGTAAAAGAGCGACGTGTTGAGGATGAGACAACACCCTTCATATACGTAATAATTTCTATTCGTTTTTGGTTTTAATGTTACTCTTTACTTTCAGCTGAAAAAAAACTTGTTTTTTTATTTAATTTCTGATGTTTTCAAATAACGCCCAGGATATCTGGCTCCACCTCCACAAAAAAAAAAAACCCTCCCCACAGAAACATCCTCTGGAAAATTCAGTCCTGATGAAAACTTACCCCGGACAATTACCTTTAACCTCAACACGTGTAAAATTGAATCGGTAGAGAAAGCAAGACATATAAAGAAATTTCGTATAGGATTTCTGGCGAATTCCCCCAGTTTAAAATTTGTCCTGAAAAGCTTTTAAGCCCATGGAAACTCCCCTCTCCATGGAAAATTTGCCCCCTGCAAAATCCTCCCAGCAGAAAATTCATCCTCCCCTCCCCATCAAAAAATGTATGCATACTGCCCAATAACCAATACTATACGAAAACAATGGACAAATTTTTTAACTTAAAAACCTTTCCTAGGGGCTGTAGGGGCCGTTGAAAAAAAAATAACCGAGGAACCTACGTTTCAGGCTCTATGAAAAACGACAAATCCAATTCCAGTCTTCTGGGATTACAACACCCTGCTGCGTGCCATATTTCAGTCACTGATACATCTATACGGACTTCCGATGGCAAATTATGTATACATAGTCAGGGCCCTATCCAGGATTTTTTTTTTCGGGGGGGGGGGGGGGGAAAGATTTGGTTTACAAAAAAAACTTTAAAAAGTGCATCAAAAATTTGTATATATTCATTTTTTTTACGTTTATACGAGTCGGACAAACATTTCGGGGGAGGAGGGGGTTCAAATAACCCTACTCCTCCCCCCTGGATACGGCCATGACGTAAAACCCGTGAAAACGGGTTTTACGTAAATTTGGTATTGATACATGTTTCCAATCGCTGAGGCCAATGAGTAGTTTTTTTAGTTCTGGTAAGGATTTAACTCGGGGAAATTTAGTAAGTGGGTTGTATAAAAATTCCGTGTTTTTGTGGGAAGTTCTATATTGGTAGGACCTCACCAACAATTTGTTGAAAGGTTTATTGAACACCGTAATTCAATAGAAAAAACCCTACAATTTAAGCAAGCCTCCAGATAAACTTTCGTTTCAGCTTTAGCAGAGCATGTTTGGCTTCAACCAGACCATTTTGTAAAATTTGATGAAGCCTTGGCTATTTCTAATGATAAGGGGTACACCCAATGGGCCAGGGAAGCCATAGAAATTAAAAAACATATGTTTGCTAACCTTTCCATAAATAGGGACACGGGTAATTTAAATATTGACCCAATTTATGATAACCTTCTAAAGAGTGAATCAATTGTCAATAAGGAGTAAAGATTTTAAATAATCACCAAGGGGACTATTTTACCTGTTAGACCAAAACGATTTGCTTCAGTAATAGCTAACAAAAGGATTATTTCGCAACTGAATAATTAAAGTAATTTACAGTTTTTTTTTTTTTTTCCTCAGTTACTCTGGTGTCCTCACTGAAGTAACTCTATTTTAGCATCTTTTCCCTACGTGGATTAGTTTGCGCAGATTGTACATTTTTTGGTTTTTTTTTTGGTGGTGGTTTTATTGGGTTTTTAGTTTTATCTTGTTTTTTTTTTGTGTCTTTCGTGCTGAAGACGCCTTGTTTGTATACAGGCGAAATATCCGCGTTGTTTTGTTTCTGTTGTTTTCCTTTTCTCTCCACTGGCCACAGTCTCGTTTTGTTTGTTTTTTTTTAGAGATTTTTCTCTTTGTTGGTTTTTTGTCATGGCTGGCCGGTTCGGCTTAAGATCTTTCATTCGTCAATTGTACGGGCAACAATTAGCCGCTTCTGTCAATTATTATTTGTCTTTAGTTAAAAAAACATGCAAATTATTAAATCAACAAATTTTCTTAAAAAAATTGCAAGAAGGAATCAGTGATTCCGAAATCTTTTAAAATATGTACCCATTTTGGAACTGAAAATGAAAACAAAAATTAAAAAATAAATTAAGCCTAATAGCTTTAAATCACGTAATTTATGAACAAAAACAGAGACGTTTTCAACTGTCTAAGGACTTAAATTCTGTTGAAAACTTTTTAAGAAATAACCTTCCATCTGATATTTTTATACGAATTAAGGAAATGGCCATTAGATCTTTTCGCCATGATTTTCATTTGTCCAAGGTTCGTTTGGTTGACAAGTTTAATAAACTTTTGTTTGAGAATTTCCAAGATTCAGATGTTTTTTATCCTCGTCATTGTCTGGGTCCAGCAATTAAGAATTTGTCTTCTAAGCCTCTAAATATTCAACAGGAAGCCGTTTTGTTGAAAGGTTCAAAGTTCTGTTTTCCAACACCAGTCTCCTATTCAAAAATAATTTCAAAGGTGGAATCAGGAATTATGGCTTCTATAGATAAGGTTGATACTCCTCAAGAACTCAGAGCTGAGATCGTAAGAAAACTAAAAACACCTTTAATATGAACTTCATTGGTAAAGACATTTCACAAAAAAATGACATTAAAATCCTTTCTGATTGAAAAAGGATAAATTCCTTACTATCACCAGAGGCGATAAGGGAAACACGATCGTAATTATGAACACTGAAGATTATAATAATCAAATGAAATCCATTATTTTTGGACACTATTACATACAAAAAACTTGATTTGATCCTACAGATAAATATGTAAAATCAACAAGAAAGGAATTAGAGTCAATGAAAAATAATTTTCACATTACCCCACAGTTTTATAACAAATATTATCCTAGGGGTTGTTCGGCACCCAAGATCTATGGTCTACCTAAGATTCATAAGACTGGATCCCCCCTCCGCCCCATTGTGTCAACTTGTCTGTCACCTGTTTCAAAATTAGGAAAATGGTTGTCGGTAGCTTTACGTCCACTTTTGGTAACACAAAAATCATATTTAAAAAATTCGACTGATCTTACTAATAAATTGCGCAAATTTCACGTTGGAGGAGAGTTCAATTCTTTGCAGTTTTGATGTTGTGTCCATGTATTCAAATTGTGATTTAAAAAGGTGCGAGGATATTTAAAAAGTAAATTAGAAAAACACTTTGATTTAATACAGGATGTGACGTTAGCCAGTTTGGATATTGATGTCATTATGAAACTAATTATGCTGGTAAATGAATTTTCTTTTTATTTTGGTTTTCGAGGGGGAGTTTTATAGACAAATTTTTGGGTTACCTATGGGGGCTTCTCTTTCTCCTTTATTGGCAAATCTATTCATAGATGCCATTGAAACCTCCGCTATAAACAGTTTTAGAATCTCCCCTTGCTTCTGGGGTAGGTTCATGGATGATGTGGTCTGCGTTTGGAAACATGGGTTGGACTCCTTAGACCTTTTTTGTAAGCATTTAAATAGTTTTGATAATAAATTTAAATTTACAGTTGAATTTGAGGATAATAATAAATTACCTTTTCTGGATATTTTATTAATTAAAAGGGATTTCCATTTACTTTTCTCGATTTACAGAAAACCTACGCACAATGATAGGTATTTAAATTTTCATTCTTGCCACCCTATGTCGGTGAAAAGGGGGGTTGTAATTTCACTAGTGGATAGAGCCTTTAAAATCTGTTCCCAGGAATTTCTGGATTCAGAATTGTTATACTTGAGGGATATTTTATTTTGTAATAGTTATCCAATTAAGTTCATTGATAAAATAATTGAAAATAGACGGGCCAAACATAGTAGTAGGGTTATTGAGGTTTCTCAGTCTTTAGATTTAGTTGTATCAAAAAGCTTCATTTCATTACCATATGTACCTGGTTTGGGGGAGAAACTTTCACGGGTTTTACGTAAATTTGGTATTGATACATGTTTCCAATCGCTAAGGCCAATGAGTAGTTTTTTAGTTCTGGTAAGGATTTAACTCGGGGAAATTTAGTAAGTGGGGTGTATTAAAATTCCGTGTTCTTGTGGGAAGTTCTATATTGGTAGGACTCACCAACAATTTGTTGAAAAGGTTTATTGAACACCGTAATTCAATAGAAAAAACCCTACAATTAAGCAAGCCTCCAGAAACTTTCGTTTCAGCTTTAGCAGAGCATATTTGGCTTCAACCAGACCATTTTGTAAAATTTGATGAAGCCTTGGCTATTTCTAATGATAAGGGGTACACCCAATGGGCCAGGGAAGCCATAGAAATTAAAAAACATATGTTTGCTAACCTTTCCATAAATAGGGACACGGGTAATTTAAATATTGACCCAATTTATGATAACCTTCTAAAGAGTGAATCAATTGTCAATAAGGGAGTAAAGATTTTAAATAATCACCAGGGGACTATTTTACCTGTTAGACCAAAACGATTTGCTTCAGTAATAGCTAACAAAAGGATTATTTCGCAACTGAATAATTAAAGTAATTTACAGTTTTTTTTTATTTTTCCTCAGTTACTCTGGTGTCCTCACTGAAGTAACTCTATTTTAGCATCTTTTCCCTACGTGGATTAGTTTTGCGCAGATTGTACATTTTTTGTTTTTTTTTGGTGGTGGTTTATTGGTTTTTAGTTTTATCTTGTTTTTTTTTTTTTTTTGTGTCTTTCGTGCTGAAGACGCCTTGTTTGTATACAGGCGAAATATCCGCGTTGTTTTGTTTCTGTTGTTTTCCTTTTCTCTCCACTGGCCACAGTCTCGTTTGTTTGTTTTTTTTAGAGATTTTTCTCTTTGTTGGTTTTTTGTCATGGCTGGCCGGTTCGGCTTAAGATCTTTCATTCGTCAATTGTACGGGCAAACAATTAGCCGCTTCTGTCAATTATTATTTGTCTTTAGTTAAAAAACATGCAAATCTATTAAATCAACAAATTTTCTTAAAAAATTGCAAGAAGGAATCAGTGATTCCGAAATCTTTTAAAATATGTACCCATTTTGGAACTGAAAATGAAACAAAATTAAAAAATAAATTAAGCCTAATAGCTTTAAATCACGTAATTTATGAACAAAAACAGAGACGTTTTCAAACTGTCTAAGGACTTAAATTCTGTTGAAAAAACTTTTTAAGAAATAACCTTCCCATCTGATATTTTTATACGAATTAAGGAAATGGCCATTAGATCTTTTCGCCATGATTTTCCATTTGTCCAAGGTTCGTTTGGTTGACAAGTTTAATAAACTTTTGTTTGAGAATTTCCAAGATTCAGATGTTTTTTATCCTCGTCATTGTCTGGGTCCAGCAATTAAGAATTTGTCTTCTAAGCCTCTTAATATTCAACAGGAAGCCGTTTTTGTTGAAAGGTTCAAAGTTCTGTTTTCCAACACCAGTCTCCTATTCAAAAATAATTTCAAAGGTGGAATCAGGAATTATGGCTTCTATAGATAAGGTTGATACTCCTCAAGAACTCAGAGCTGAGATCGTAAGAAAACTAAACACCTTTAATATGAAACTTCATTGGTAAAGACACTTTCACAAAAAAATGACATTAAAATCCTTTCTGATTTGAAAAAGGATAAATTTCCTTACTATCACCAGAGCCGATAGGGAAACACGATCGTAATTATGAACACTGGAAGATTATAATAATCAAATGAAATCCATTATTTTGGACACTATTACATACAAAAAAACTTGATTTTGATCCTACAGATAAATATGTAAAATCAACAAGAAAGGAATTAGAGTCAATGAAAAAATAATTTTCACATTACCCCACAGTTTTATAACAAATATTATCCTAGGGGTTGTTCGGCACCCAAGATCTATGGTCTACCTAAGATTCATAAGACTGGATCCCCCCTCCGCCCCATTGTGTCAACTTGTCTGTCACCTGTTTCAAAATTAGAAAAATGGTTGTCGGTAGCTTTACGTCCACTTTTGGTAACACAAAAATCATATTTAAAAAATTCGACTGATCTTACTAATAAATTGCGCAATTTCACGTTGGAGGAGAGTTCAATTCTTTGCAGTTTTGATGTTGTGTCCATGTATTCAAAATTGTGATTTAAAAAGGTGCGAGGATATTTTAAAAAGTAAATTAGAAAAACACTTTGATTTAATACAGGATGTACGTTAGCCAGTTTGGATATTGATGTCATTATGAAACTAATTATGCTGGTAAATGAATTTTTCTTTTTATTTTGTTTTCGAGGGGAGTTTTTATAGACAAATTTTTGGGTTACCTATGGGGGCTTCTCTTTCTCCTTTATTGGCAAATCTATTCATAGATGCCATTGAAACCTCCGCTATAAACAGTTTTTAGAATCTCCCTTGCTTCTGGGGTAGGTTCATGGATGATGTGGTCTGCGTTTGGAAACATGGGTTGGACTCCTTAGACCTTTTTTGTAAGCATTTAAATAGTTTTGATAATAATATTAAATTTACAGTTGAATTTGAGGATAATAATAAATTACCTTTTCTGGATATTTTATTAATTAAAAGGGATTTCCATTTACTTTTCTCGATTTACAGAAAACCTACGCACAATGATAGGTATTTAAATTTTCATTCTTGCCACCCTATGTCGGTGAAAAGGGGGGTTGTAATTTCACTAGTGGATAGAGCCTTTAAAAATCTGTTCCCAGGAATTTCTGGATTCAGAATTGTTATACTTGAGGGATATTTTATTTTGTAATAGTTATCCAATTAAGTTCATTGATAAAATAATTGAAAATAGACGGGCCAAACATAGTAGTAGGGTTATTGAGGTTTCTCAGTCTTTAGATTTAGTTGTATCAAAAAGCTTCATTTCATTACCATATGTACCTGGTTTGGGGGAGAAAACTTTCACGGGTTTTACGTAAATTTGGTATTGATACATGTTTCCAATCGCTGAGGCCAATGAGTAGTTTTTTTAGTTCTGGTAAGGATTTAACTCGGGGAAAATTTAGTAAGTGGGGTGTATAAAATTCCGTGTTCTTGTGGGAAGTTCTATATTGGTAGGACTCACCAACAATTTGTTGAAAGGTTTATTGAACACCGTAATTCAAATAGAAAAAACCCTACAATTAAGCAAGCCTCCAGAAACTTTCGTTTCAGCTTTAGCAGAGCATATTTGGCTTCAACCAGACCATTTTGTAAAATTTGATGAAGCCTTGGCTATTTCTAATGATAAGGGGTACACCCAATGGGCCAGGGAAGCCATAGAAATTAAAAAACATATGTTTGCTAACCTTTCCATAAATAGGGGACACGGGTAATTTAAATATTGACCCAATTTATGATAACCTTCTAAAGAGTGAATCAATTGTCAATAAGGGAGTAAAGATTTTAAATAATCACCAGGGGACTATTTTACCTGTTAGACCAAAACGATTTGCTTCAGTAATAGCTAACAAAAGGATTATTTCGCAAACTGAATAATTAAAGTAATTTACAGTTTTTTTTATTTTTTTTCCTCAGTTACTCTGGTGTCCTCACTGAAGTAACTCTATTTTGCATCTTTTTCCCTACGTGGATTAGTTTGCGCAGATTGTACATTTTTGTTTTTTTTGCTTTTTTTTTTTTTTTGGTGGTTTTTTTATTGGTTTTTTTTTAGTTTTATCTTGTTTTTTTTTTTTTTTTTGTGTCTTTCGTGCTGAAGACGCCTTGTTTGTATACAGGCGAAATATCCGCGTTGTTTTGTTTCTGTTGTTTTCCCCCCCCCCCCCCCCCACCCCACCCCTTTTTCTCTCCACTGGCCACAGTCTCGCGTTTTGTTTGTTTTTTTTAGAGATTTTTCTCTTTGTTGGTTATTTTTTTTTGTCATGGCTGGCCGGTTCGGCTTAAGATCTTTCATATATATAATATATATATATATATATATATATATAATATATATATATATATATATATATATATATATATATATATATATATATATATATATATATATATATATATATATATATATATATATATATATATATATATATATATATATTATATATATATATATATATATATATATATATATATATATATATATATATATATATTATATATATATATATATATATATATATATATATATATATATATATATATATATATATATATTATATATATATATATATATATATTATATATATAGAAGCTATATATATATATATATTATAGATATATATATATATATATATATATATATATATATATATATATATATATATATATATATACATATATATATTATATATATATATATATATAATATACATATATATATATATATATATATATATATATATATATATATATATATATATATATATAGATATATATATATATAGATATATATATATATATATTATATATATGATTATTATATATATATGTATATATATATATATATATATATATATATATATATATATATATATATATATATATATATATATATATATATATATATATATATATATATATATACATATATATATATATATATATCTATATATATATATATATATATATATATATATATATTATATATATATATATATATATATATATATATATATATATATATATATATATATATATATAATATATATATATATATATATATATATATATATATTATATATATATATATATATATATATATATATATATATATATATCTCTATATATATATAGAATATATATATATATATATATATATATATATATATATATATAATATATATTTACAATAATAATATATTACAATAATATATAGGTTTTTGAAGACAATTCAAAAACCAAAAAGTTAAAAAGTATTGACTGAGAAGTAAAATGATTTTGAAATCTGAATTCGAGAACCAAAGTAACTTAAACTCTGGGGGCTTTTTCCTCTTCCCAAACATTACTGAAAAAAGGAGTAGGCTACACAGTTTCGAAGGAAATAGAAACTAGTCTATATGAAATATTTTCAAAAACTTGCTAAATAGCAAAAAAAAGGAAAATGCCTTCCATTAACGACTTCATCAGTCTTTTTTGAATCGCCTCCCTCCATATTATATTTTGAAATCTGAATTGTTGATAAGCCATGTTTGGTTGGTAGTAAAATTCAATATTTGAAATCAACCATATTCAGCTATATAAAATTTTTTGAAAAGCTCATTTTTTTTCATAAAAAAAATCATACCATTAGCAATTCTGTAATATCGATTTCTACAACAGTTTCTTCACATAGATCAACGGCAGTAACAACATCCCTTGAATACGTCTTGAGTTGTTGTTGTAGAGCAACAAATATAGACTCGATATAGCAACGAGGAAAAGCTATTTCAATATTCCGGCATACAGTTTCTATGCCTAACTTGTCTCCTAAAAAGATAATTTATGAGGTTAATCACTTTACATTGTACACTTCATGCGATATTGAATATTTTTTGAAGTTTTGGTCAAACACCTTTTTTAAATCCGACCTCAATTTGATCTAACATCAGTACCATCCATCTTCCTTTGCGGATAAGACAATTAATATCCGCTTAATCCAACATTCTCCTTGGCAGCTTTCTTTATAGGAACCTGTGTCGTAATCCGTATAAAGAAATATATGTTTTATTAACTCTATTCGGTACAACATATAAAAATTCACATCTATTCACCTTTAACGAATAACTAACTATTTCATTCAATGGAACCCAATTCACCACCCAGGCTTACATCTGGTTTCAGAGTTCCAGGTTATTCATTAAATTTATAGAATATATAATAAATTGACAATTGAGTTTAGGTAAAATCACCACAACCTGTCTTAGCATTTGCTAAAATTTTACCTTTTGATGACTTTTGTCGCTAATTCAAAAAATCGGCTATAGATTATAGATTCTAGATTATAGTCTACAGTATATATTCCTTGGTTCTTACTGACTTTCCATTCCTAGTAGAGGTATTCATTTCTAGCAAAGATTCTTACTGACTTTCCATTCCTAGAAGTGGTATTTCATTTTCCTCAAAATGAAAAGAGGTCCCATTAATGGGACCTCTTTCTAGCTTTAACCATGCTTTTTTGGTACTAAATTCTCTTGGATTAAAAATTAAAATTGGTTGGCTCTCACTAGGACTAAAGACATTAACAGTGATTTAACAAGAGAAGAGAGAATAGGTCGGTTTTAGGCAAAAACTAGAACATCATTATGGACTGGGGAAAGTGTTTTTTCGAGATGTCAGGACAAAATATTTATTTGCTACATTTTGCTGTTTTCCTCCTTCAATACCAGAAACAGGCCATTTCTTTAGATGTCAAAGACATGTGTGACTTCCGCACGCCAAACTAATAAGCATTGCTTTGAATAAACCAGAAATTGTTAATACCGCCTGATAGAAGGAGAGGAGCAAAGTTGAAAGCAGAAAAAAGAAGAAAGATAGTTTCGTTGGATAATAATGCAGGAACATATACAAAGAAGACGCCTTGGGGGTCTTACCTCCCTGAAATCATAGGATTTTTGCAATTTGTAGGTTTTTTGCAATTTGTCAAAATCATAGGATTTTTGCAATATATTGAAATATTGGATTATTCAGTAGTAGTAACTATCATAATTTGCTTCTACAAAAGCCAACAATGGGCATGACCCGTTTTTGACAAGATAATTCAAGACACCGCTATAGAGTAATAAAATGTATAGCGTGGTTTTCATTGCGTATACGATATTTAAACTGTTGCTTTTTGGGGTTTTAGGGGGGGGGGGTACCTAGGTTAGGTTATGTAATAGCATATGCTATGCTTTGCATAGCATATATTCTGCGTCTAAGTTTTTTTGCGTCTAAGTCATTGCGTCTAAGTCATTATAATCTGCGTCTAAGTTTTTTTGTGCCATGTAAGTGCCAAAACGAAAAATAAAATCGTAAGGAAGAGAAAACGAGGATAATAAGAGCCAGTGAAAAATAGAAGAAAACAAACAAGAAACATTCCCAAAAAAACAAACAAGACCAAGAAGCCAGAACTATTCAATGTTATTATTCAATATTATAAAAACAAACAAGACCAAGAAGCGAGAATTATTCAATATTATTAAAAAGAATTATTCAATAATAATAATTATCAAAATTTATTTCTACAAAAGCCAACCATGGACCGTGACAAAACAAACAAGACCAAGAAGCGAGAGAACCTGATATGAAACAAATACATGCGTAAATGCACTCTATTATAAACCTAAAAAAAGACCTCTACGGTTGAGCCCCAGTCTCAGAAATTTCCCCAATTTTTTCTCATTACTCTTACCCTATTAACTTTATTAATAAATCATTCCCAAAAAATAACAATCCCTTGTACTCCCGTACAACATAAAACGGTTTTCTTCTAGACCTCACACATTGGACAACACTAATGGACAAAAATAATCAAGCACGAACGTTGAAAAAAAAAACGGAGGAACCGACGTCAGGCTCTATGAAAAACGACAAATCCCAATTCCAGTCTTCTGGGATTACAACACCCTGCTGCGTGCCATATTTCAGTCACTGATACATCTATACGGACTTCCGATGGCAAATTATGTATAACATAGTCAGGGCCCTATCCAGGATTTTTTTTTCGGGGGGGGGGAAGAATTTGGTTTACAAAAAAACTTTAAAAAGTGCATCAAAAATTTGTATATATTCATTTTTTTTACGTTTATACGAGTCGGACAAACATTTCGGGGGAGGAGGGGGTTCAAATACCCTACTCCTCCCCCCTGGATACGGCCATGACTACAGTAATAATAAAAAAAATTGTCATTTCGAAAAAATCAAACATCTTTATCGATTATATAAGTGTAAGTGAAACTACCATAAGTATCAATTATATAAGTGATACAACTTATCTATTCTGCTCTTGTTAGGCTCACTTCGAAAGGTTAGATTTTTATTATTATTATTATTATTATTATGAGCACTGAGGACGACTTGGCGGAGGTCCTTGTCAAAATATTTGCTTGTTCTTCGTCTTCATATTTTGCAACTGGCTGACAAAATCCTCGTTTTTTCTCACCTATTTGATTTTATTTTGATTTATTATATCCTTTCCTCTCTTTGTTTCATACGTTACATAAGTGTCGAATTAGTGACTGCTCAATTCCACTGCAAACAAGATTCGAACCTTGAGCGATTGTCAACCACTCTTAGTTACTCAGAACAAGGCCCATTGTATTTACATATTATTATCTTTGCACGTAGGAATTCTACAAACTACTTCTTTAATATTGCGGAATTTTAAATTAAATATAAGCCTCATAAACATAATATAATAATAACTGTATATTGATGTCGCTGTTTTAACATATTAAATCGAATAATATTAGAGAAGGTTAAGCTTTGATTCTCACGCTCATGCAATTTCAACAAGACGGCAATTGGTGAGCCACCTAGTTGTAGACGCAGAGGCCAGATTTTAAGACAGACTCTCAAACATCTTATAAGTGATTTTATGGCTATATCACGTCCTGGCCATTAAAACAGTATCTTGGGATTGATATTAGGAATCTGGGTTAGGAATTAGAAATCACGAGAGTATTAAAAACATTGTATGGTTTCAAACAGATGTTCAAAGTAATAAGGACATAAAAAAAACTACTGGCCTCCTTGACCTTTTTAAGATCTATTCATAACTTGAACCGCAATTTTCTAAAATTTTGCTTTTAGTTATTTTGCAATTATAAATTTTTCATGGCAGAACCCCATTTCCGTCAGTGTTGCAACGTTGAGCTGTGAAAATAAATACGTAAAAACCAACTAGTCAAATTTAAAAACCTTTTTGTCCGTAAAAATTTATACATTTACAATTTCTCTATTCCCAAAAACTACACATTCAAGGGGAAGCTTTTAAGCTGTTTGTAGCAACATGTTTTTTTTTGCTTTTTTTTGCTGATTTTTCAGCCCCGTTTCTTTTTTTCTTTCTTTTTTTATTTGGTGCCAACACCTCCTCAAAACTGTATATGAAGATCTTTTCCATTAAACACTGAATTCCGAATCTTTCCTATTTTTTTAAAGACTCGTGTAGTTAAATAAATTTCCACTTAACCAATTCCAACAATCCGATTTCATTTTCTTTGTTCTTGTTACTTTAAGAGATAAAAATCATAAGAGAAAACATTAACACTCTCTCAGTTCTATATCTACTAAATATTTTACCACTATTTTCCGTTTCTTCCGAGTTCATATCAGGGCTTGGCAGTTTCGAATCAATCTCTTCTCTAGCATTTGATGTTTCACTCCTTCGTCTCCGAGTTAAATCTCCCGGAGGAGCAGCAATTGAATAAGAAAAAGTCGAATCACGAAATATACAATTTCGATCTCCGGACGAAATTTCTTCAAGTATCTGTGAAACAATCTCATTCCGACAAACTTCAAAACATAAACAGGTATTGCAAATGAGCCGACTAAGTCTGATCTATTCTTCAAAAAGGATCGCCCAATCATTTCACTTTTGAAAATACCGTAGCTACCCTCATGAATGAAACTCGGAACTGGGTTTATGAAATGACAACCTAAAAAACACAAACTTTAATTAGTTACTAGCTTACCCGTCGCATGTTGCTGGGATTTCAAAAGAAAGAAATTCAAAAAAACAAAACTTCAAAATAGGGATAAGTCCTTTTATTAGACTGTGAAAGCAGATAGAAAAACCTCTGTGAACACTGAACACTGACCGTCATTAGTAGATAAACTCAGACGTAGTTATATGTAGCATAGATTATTATAGTTATATATACTCAGATATAGCAGATACAGTTTATCTGCTGATGACAATCCCTGTTGTATGTAAACGAAATATTCAGAGCATTTTGTATCTGTTTTCACTGTCTAATAAGAGGACTTATCCTTATTTTGAACTTTGATTTATTCGCCATAGAAAGGCAGTCTGGTCTTCTAATGGCCCGATACTCAAGGCCAGCGTGCAACGATGCTTGTTTTTACGGCTCTAGTAATTTTTTTTTAAAAGTTTCATAGAACAAAGCTTCATTATCGTTATTCATAGTTCCTGAACCAGCAACAACCCTTTATATAGACATCGAAAAATATTGCATAAAAATCGAAATTCGCTAAAAAAAAAATTATAAGAAATGACCAAAACTGAAAGGAAAAATAATCTACTTGAAGCAAATCAGGGCAGAAGAAAAAAACAGGCGAAAAATAGTGGCAACAGGCGGAGAAAAATAGATAAATTTGGAAAAAGCAACATTATTAAATAAATAAGCAATTAGCAACAGAGCAAAGTTTATATAAACAAATGAATGAATGAATGACAGCAAACCTTATTGATTATGTTATAGTAAACCGAAGACTGGCAGGATCAATACAAGATACTAGGGTATATAGGAGTGCCATTATTGATGTTAAAAGTAAAGATCACCATCTGGTAGTGTCAAGGGTTAATTTAAAGCTGAAATATCGGAAGGGTAACTACCTCCCGGGAAGTTATGATGTTGGTAGACTCCAGGATGAGAGTTTGAGAGAAACTTTCCAGGAACAGTTGAATACTAAACTTGAGAGTTTAAAATTTGATAACGTGGAAGATGGTTGGAATAGTTTTAGAGAAGAACTCAGCTAAGAACTGCAGCTAAGAATATTAGTGAAAAAGTTTTATGTTTAATAGAAAGGAGATAGGACTCCTACAAGAATTATCTGAGTGATAGATCATATGAAAACAAAAGGAATTTAAAGAAAGTGGAGAAAGCATTGAAATATGAACTAAAGAGGTGTGAATTGGAGGCCATGATAAAATTGCCGAGGATCTGGAATACGCAGCTAGACGGCATAATACTAAAATACTGTACTGGCATGTCAACAATTGAGAGGGAGTAGTCAATCCGGACTTGGCCCAGTTAAAGATAGGAATGGGGCCGCAATTAGCGATAAGGAAAAAAACTAAACAGAGATGGGCCGAGCATTTTGAGAATTTGCTTAACCGAGATAGAGTTGCAGGGAAAACATATAGAGGAAAATGAAAAAGTTTGTGATACCTTGGATGTGAAGGAAGATTTGTTTTGCGAGGAGGAATTAGCGACAGTACTAAAAGGATTAAAAATAATAAGGCTCCAGGTGCTGATAGGGTAGTAAATGAGTTTCTTAAATAGGGTGGCTCTGAGGTTAGAAATAAGTTACTGAAGATTATGAATATGATTTTGAAAAAGGGGAAGTACCTAACGATTTTAGGAAAACCTTAATTAAGCCGCTTTATAAGAAAGGCGATAAAAGTGAGTGTGGTAATTATCAAGGTATCAGTCTGGTCTCTGTAGGTGGTAAATTACTTAGTAATATGATACTTTTTAGACTGAGAGATGCCGTACGCAAAGTTTTAAGAGAAGAACAGTGCGGTTTTTGGAAAGGTAGAGGATGTGTCGACCAAATTTTCACTCTTAGGCTAATCATTGGGAAGTGCCTGAGTTTTCACACACCTTTGGTCTTCAGTTTTATAGATTATGAGCAAGCGTTCGATTCTGTTGATAGAAGAGCATTACTAAAGGTTTTATCCTTGAATGGTATACCAGACAAATACATTAAAGTGATTAGTGCTATGTATGAGAATAACACTGCTGCGGTTAAGGTGGGAAATGAGGTTAGCAGCTGGTTTTGTATTAAATCAGGAGTTAAGCAGGGTTGTTTTTTATCCCCCTTTATATGGATTATTTTGATGGACTTTGTTTTAAGGAGCACAGGAAAGGCATTGGGAGACCACGGAATCAAATGGGAGAGGAAAAAGTCTCCTGGACTTTGATTATGCTGATGATTTAAGCATCCTAGATGAAAGTGTCAGCAAAATGAGTGAAGTTTTAGAGGTTTTGCGAGTTCAGGGTGCTAGAATTGGTTTGAAAGTTGATGTTATGAAGACTAAGTCACTAAGGCTAGGAATAAGTGAAGATGAAAAGGTGACGTTGGGTAATGAAAAGATTGATCAGGTGGGCAGCTTCACTTACCTTGGTAGTATTATTAGTAAAGATGGTGGGAGCAGTGAAGATGTTAAAAGTAGAATAGCCAAGGCTCAGGGTGTTTTTTCACAGTTAAAAAAAGTTTGGAAGAATAGAAGATAAGTATGCAAACCAAGATTAGTATATTACACAGTGATGACTACAGTGATGACAGTGGTCAAATATGGCTCTGAAGCATGGACGCTCAGAAAAGCGGATGAAGATTTGCTAGATGTTTTCCAGAGAAATTGCTTAAGGATTGTTCTGGGTACCCGGCTGACTGACCGTGTTTCAAACAATAGGCTATACGGAAAATGTGGTTCAATACCGCTCTCTAGGGCTATAATGAAAGAAAGGATGAAGTGGCTAGGACACGTTGTGCGGATAAAAGATGACAGATTGCCGAAGATTGTTCTTTTCGGCCAACCGTCTCGGGCTAAACGGAAAGCAGGTCGTCCCGTCTGGGGTGGGAGGACGTCATAAAGAAAGATTTAAAGGAAATGAGAATTTCGTGGGCGGTTGTAAAAAGGGAGGCTTTGAATAGATTGGGGTGGAGGAGGAGCGTGCGTAGCTGTGTTGGCCTTAGGTGCCTTGGTGCTGCGGTGAGTTGTTAGTAGTATCATTAGTAAATAAATGACCACTAAAATTACCTTTCGAAGAATCGTAGTGACTCATATGAGGAGCTTCTGAGAAAGTTCTTTTCCTGAATGTACTAGACTTTTCAAAAGCGTTTTGATGTCCAACGTCCAAAGAGCCAAAACGACGACGATAATAGCCAACGTCATTGTCATGCGCTTTATTGAGGTCATCAGAAAGAATTTGAGGCGTATTAGCGATTGAGCTTCTTCTTGAAGATGTTTGTGGAATATCGTCAACATCTAATGTCTATAAAAAAAAAAAAAAAAACAATATTACCATATATATATATATATATATATATATATATATATATATATATATATATATATATATATATATATATATATATATATATATATATATATATATATATATATATATATATATATATATATATATATATATATATATATATATATATATATATATATATATATATATATATATATATATATATATATATATATATATATATATATATATATATATATATATATATATATATATATATATATATATATATATATATTATATATATATATATATATATATATATATATATAGAAATGAGCGACAAAAAAACTTATTTTAACAAATAATATTGTTTTAACGTAAATGAGCGACATATGGCCCTTGGGTAAGATTAAATGAAAATAAAACAAGTTTTTTTAACTGAAAGCAAGGAGCGACATTAAAACTTAAAACGAACAAAAATTATTCCGTATATGAAAGGGGCTGCCCCCTCCTCAACCCCTCGCTCTTTACGCTGAAGTTTTTTACTGTTTTAAAAAACAAAGTTGTGAGACAGAGTCAAACTTTAGCATAAAAAGCGAGGGGTTGAGGAGGGGGCAGCCCCTTTCATATACGGCATAATTTCTGTTCGTTTTAAGTTTTAATGTCGCTCCTTGCTTTTAGTTAAAAAAAAAACTTGTTTATTTCATTTAATTTATGACCGTTTTTGAGTTAATGCAACTTTTATTTTGGCTCACCGTACGTGAATAATTAAAATGAAATTTGCATATTAATTTTACTTTTTTTTGCTAAATGGCTTTCTCGAAATTTTGTTCAGACGTAACTTACGAATTAACTTACGTAACGAAGTTCTATATTCGTATGTTTTTATGACGTATATTAGGGGGTTCGCCCCCTAGTCAATACCTCGCTCTTTAAGCTAAGTTCAAATTTTGTTCCAATTCTTTAAGAATGACCCCTTAATCACAAAAGGTAGTTAATTATAATGAATAGCGCTGATGAAAGAACAAAAAAACTTTAGCGTATAGAGCGAGGTAATGATTAGGAGGCGAACCCAATCATATACGAACTAATTTCTGTTCGTTTTAAATTTTGATGTTGTTCCTTACTTTCAGTTGAAATTATGTTTTTTATTATTTAATTTCATATCTTTTTTTTTTAATAATGCTGGAAATCCGGCGCCCCCTTCATAGCAATGTCCCTTCCCCCATAAACACTTCCTCCATGGACAGATCCTCCGACGTAAAACCCGACCCACCCCCACCCCCCAACTACCAAAAAAATCCCCCCTGAAAACTTCTGTATACTTCCCAATAACCAATACTTTATGTAAACATTGGGCAAAGTTCATAACTTGCAGCCCTCTCCCCGGGGACTTTGGGGGATTAAGTCATCCTCAAAGATATAGTTATTGTATTTTCGACCATGCTGAACAAAATGGCTATCTCAAACTTTTGATCGGATGACTTTAGGAAAAAATGAGTGTGGGAGGGGGCCTAGTTGACCTCCATTTTTTGTCACTAAAAGAGGGCACTAGAACTTTTAATTTCCGTTTGAATGAGCCCTCCTGCAATATTCTAGGACCACTGGGTCGATACGATCATCCCTGGAAAAAAAAACAACAACAAATAAACACGCATCCGTGATCTTTCTTCTGGCAAAAAAGTACAAAATTCCACATTTTTGTAGATAGGAGCTTGGAACTTCTAGAAAAGTAAGGTTCTCTGATACGCTGAATCTGATGGTGTGATTTTTAATTAACTTCTATGACTTTTAGAGGCTGTTTCCCCCTTTTTTCCAAAATAAGGCAAATTTTCTCAGGCGCGTGACTTTTGATCGGTAACACTAAACTTAATAACACTTATATATTTGAAATCAGCATAAGAATATGAATATTCGACCATGCTGAACAAAATGGCTATCTCAAACTTTTGATCGGATGACTTTGGGAAAAAATGAGTGTGGGAGGGGGCCTAGTTGACCTCCATTTTTTGTCACTAAAAGAGGGCACTAGAACTTTTAATTTCCGTTTGAATGAGCCCTAATGCAATATTCTAGGACCACTGGGTCGATACGATCATCCCTGGAAAAAAAGCAACAACAAATAAACATGCATCCGTGATCTTTCTTCTGGCAAAAAATACAAAATTCCACATTTTTGTAGATAGGAGCTTGAAACTTCTACAGTAGGGTTCTCTGATACGCTGAATCTGATGGTGTGATTTTTAATTAACTTCTATGACTTTTAGAGGCTGTTTCCCCTTTTTTTCCAAAATAAGGCAAATTTTCTCAGGCGCGTGATTTTAGATCGGTAACACTAAACTTGATAAGACTTATATATTTGAAATCAGCATAAGAATATGATTCTTTTGATGTATCTATTGGTATTAAAATTCCTTTTTTTGGGGTTTCGGTTACTATTGAGCCGGGTCGCTCCTTATGGACCTCTCTTGAACCCCCCCCCCCCAATAAAAATGCTGAAGATTCACCCCTGATGACACCAGGATTCGAACCCAGGCCCTGATGAACATATGATTACAAATTCAACGCGCTAACCACTTGGCTACGACAGATTATTTCAGGAATATGGAATAGTTGAAATCCATTTATGCGGACAATAAGAGACATAAGGGTGGATTTAGCAGTGAAAGAGGACTTTTTCAACCCGCTTGGGAAAGATTTTTTTAAGCTGTCTCAAAATAGAGATCAATCTTATTCCCCCGGAAAATCCCCCCTGACAAAAAATTCCCCGATTAATTCGCCCCCGACGATTCCTTCCAGGACAATTTTTCACAAATATAAATTGAACAGGCAAAGGAAAATTGGGACAAATAAAAAGACGGAGAAAAGCACACATCAAATACTAAAAAGATAGGTCATTGTTTAGATGGGGGGGGGCTAGATGCCTAAAAGAGCGCATTTCAATGCCAAATTGCCAAAGTCTCCATGACCCTTCTTATAAATATAGGAAGGAGTGGGGGGGGGGGGGGGGTATGAATGAATCTCCCTTCATTTAGACTAGCCTGAATAAGGGTGCTGCGGGGTGATACCTCCCTTCTCAATGCATACACATGCTTCATTTATTTTAAATCTTTATTTTAAAACTAAATCTTTATTTTAAATCATTTATTTTAAACTAAAAACAAATATCACATTTCGTAACATTACATGCAATAATGTGTGTTTTTCAGCTATTATTAAGGAGGGGTTATGGATCTTTTTTTAGGCTGGGAGGGAGGGGCCGATGCCTCAAAGAGTAAATTTTAATGCCAAAGTATCCTAACTATCATTGAACCTTCAGATAAATATAAAATGAGTTCTCGGGAAGGAGTAGATACTGATATCTAATCCCTCTGGATTTCCAGGAATATCTCTGTTCTACGCCTTTATTATGGGTGACGGGGAGGGAGATGGTTTTAGTGTTCCCTCTGTTGCGACAATTTTTTCATATGTAACATAAAACATTACATTCACAAGTCTACCGGCACAGAGATAAAAAAAGGCAAGAAGGGACATCACGAGCTTTGCCAGGAAATTTCTTGGGGGGGGGGGGCAGATTCTACCAGGCGCTCTGTTTTCAGAGAGTGTAAATGGTAATATGTCTCTTTTTTAACTTATATACAATGTTTCAATGTATTTAAACATCATAAACATCGGCTAGTGTACAAAAATAAATCAGAGAATTGGCCCCCTCCCTAACAAAGTGAGCTAAAAAAGGGTCGATTTTTTCGATTGGCCTGAAACTTACATGCAACCTTGGGCTAAGGGGACTCCAATGCAGAAGAAAAAAAACACTGCTTCCCCTCGAAATGCACCACAAAAAGGACCAGAATAGTGCCAAAAACCTTTTTGTCACCTACTTCAAATGGAAGGGGTTATCTTAGAAACTTGGCAGGGGGCTCATTCGATTAGAAATTGAAAGTTCTATTGTCCTTTTTAAAGGCCGAAAGCTTTTAAAAGAGGGCAATCAGTGTCCCTCTCGGTTCCTTTTCTCCTATCTGGCCCTCCTCTTATAACCCCTATGATATCGAATCAAGATTTTGAGATTTCAGTTCTGTTCAAAAACTTCTAATAATTTTGCCTTCGGAATTGACATCAGCCCCACAGCCTCAGTGTTGCCCTTTTTCTTGCCCTACTATGATCATTCCACCACCAGAAACGAGGAAAATAATTAAAATAAAAAGAAAAATGTGAAAATAAGTGCTATAGGATATTCTCCATTACATATTCTGTCTATATTCTGGAACACATGTAGAATATTCCAAATTCCATCAGTTCTTCATTATTAATATTTGCCATACCTTTTCTGTAGATACTCAATTTTACATCTGGGGGAGGGATTTTACAAAAAAAAATTAAACAGGGGGGAATTTTCCACGGGGGAAATTTTCCGGGGGATGAGAATTGACTAGGGGGAATACGCCAAGCCTAGGGAGAAACTATTAAGCTTGCCATCCAATATCTTGAAAAAAAGACGAGGATCACTTATGCGTCACTTGTCTCTAATGTTACACATCTTAGTCGTTTCCATCTTTCTAAACTTTACAATAGTCTAACTGTACCTCATCCTCTGCTTTGTCTCCTATTTGGCAACTATTTCCTGCTTAAAAAAAAAAAAAATACATTTCTTCACCGGATTTATTTTAAATTTGCTAAATTCCTTTTGCATATCCCGGCTTCGACCAGTAACTCTTTTTTGCCCCAAAAATTTAAACTCATTTCCAGCTAAAATTATTGATAAAGGAGCGAGAGATTTCAAATCTTCTGCCAGTAAAATTAATCATATTTGCTCTTCTCTGTTCTTATGATGATTGTGTTATGATTCTTATGCCTAATGATTTATGTCTTATGTGTTTTGTACAATGTCTTATGATTGTGTTGTGTTATGGCTCTTATAATTATTTTCTTATGATTGTAAAAATTGCTTATTTTTGTTCAGTGTACAATTTTTCTTCTCTTTTCATCTTTTTTCCCTTAAGTTGTACTCTGTCATTTAGGGGCTCTACATCCTTTTTTGTTTCTACAGGTTATAAATAAATTGAATTAAATTTTATCAGATCAATATGGTTTTTAATTCACTTTTTTTGTATTAAATAAAAAAAACAAGTTTTTTCAAGGGAAAGTAAGGAGCAACATCAAAACTTACAACGAGCAGACATTATTATTAGTATAAGAGGGGGTCTCCCCCTCCAAAATACCTCACTCTTTACGCTAAAGTTCTAATTTTGCCCCAATTCTTTAAGAGTGACTCCTGAATCACAAAGTCGATTTAAATAGAATTTAAAGCTCTTTTAAAAGTACTAAAAAAAAAAACTTTAACGTAAAGAGCGAGGTATTGAGGAGGGGGCGACACCCCTCACATGCGCAATAATTTCTAATCGTTTTTAAATTTTAAATGTTGCTCCTTACCTTCAGTTGAAAAACTAGTTTTTTTTATTTAATTTCTGATCGTTTTTTTAAATAATGCAGGGCAATCCGGCTCCCCCACCATAAAAAATTGCCTTCCCCCATAAGAAATTGTTCTATGGAAAGAGCCTTCCACGCAACCTCCCCTTTTTCACCCGAAAATCCCCCCTAAAAACGTATGTATGCTTCACAATAACCAACACTATATGTAAACCATAGGCAAAGTTCATAACAGTAATAAGGGCCCTTCGGTTCCCACGACAGCCCTATCCCGGCGTAATATTGGAGTTGCTAGCCCCTTGTATCAGCCTATACTCGCGTGAGAGCCCTATTCCGGTGTACTATTAGAGTTACCAATCCTTACATCTGGTCTTTTGAGACAACGAAATTCCTGAAAATAGCGCTTGTCATGTGTTACCAGATGGGCCTATACTCCGATCGGCCTATTGATTGTTGATTATTGAACTACAATTACAGATGATGACATGTTTTTCTTTTTCAAATACTTTTCCATCTTCTAAGCAGTTTTTCCATTGAATTTATGAAATTTACGTCTGGTGTAGGAACCAAACGTGAGACCGAAGATTCCCTATGGTAAAATAACGAAGCATTAGTCATCTGAGCCAACAAGTCATTAATAATAAAAAATTTATAGAAATATATACTAGGCAATCAATTCAATGTTCTCGTGAGCTAGCCAACTGGTGATAAGCATCATTGTATCGTGCCAAGTTAATTGCGTAATCGATTTCTCAATTGGAGTTGGATTTTTGGTAAATGCTATCAGTGGTTTTGTTTCCAAAGTACTTTTTTGGCATCATTCCAAGAATATGCATACCACAGTGATTTGAGATGCTTGCTAGACAGGCATGCTCTTCTGATGGTCAATGACACTTGTTTCGGTCCAAAAACTGCAGTGACTACAACCGACAAAGTATCCTTTTTTGTAATGTAATGGTACTGAACCAACCGATTTTCCATTTACTGGGCTTGCGCATGAGTTTGGGTTCCCACGTTCCAATCCAGTGCCCCGAGTCCACCTACAGGGACCCAAATGTCATTCCCCCAAACTTTTTGTCCCCCCAACCTTTTTTTTACTTAGAATTTTTAGACTTAGACTTCTTTGAGGGGGGGGGACTTAGAATTTTTTGGACTTACAATTTTTTTCCTGTCTTGAAATGACATGTTATCTTTGGTGAACATAGTTTTTCGATTTTTTATGCGGCCGTCCCCGTGGTACTCTGTGCTTGGTCATCGACAGTAATTGGTTTATGGCATGTTTTCGATGAATATTAATTCTGCACTGGAAGGATAAACACATATGTCTTATTTTAAAAAGTAAATATGAAATATTTCAAGAAAGTGTGTAACCATGATAGAGTTATCGTAGCAATGAATGCAGACAAGGACAAGTATTTGAACTGCAAAACAAGCATTAATGGTGATATCATTGGAAATCTATTCGAGCAATGTCACGACAGTGAGGGATTAAATTTCTTTGAAGTACCGAAAAATTCAAATGTCGCAGTTGTGGATATGTCAGAGTAAAATTTCCAGAGATGTTAGTGCTTAAAAACAATGCAAGCATAAACAAACAGTTGACGACGAGGCCAACTTCTTGCATGTGTTAGTGGTAACACATTATCTTTTGATAAATCATATATTCAACTTTCTGGTATTACCATTCAACGAAACGTAAAAAGAATAAGAAAAGCATACTTTTCTACCAATTTCATAAACTATATCTTGTCTATGTGTCAGAACTATTACATGTGTAAAAATAATGTGGTAATAGACAGTGAAATCCAGGATAGTTGTCGTGGCATTCAATGCTGACAAAGACAAATATTTGAACTACGAAACAAGTACTAATGGTGACATCACTGGAAATATGTGTGAGCATTGTCATGACAGTGAGAAATTAAATTCCTTTGGACTACCGAAAAAGTTCAACATTACTGAGGGTCAAATTTTTGGTCACAGCGCGGGTAGCACGTTACCTATTAATAAATCCTATCGCCATCTTTCGGGTATTACCATTAAATGGAGGGTTAAAAGAAGACAGGCGCACTTCTGCACTAATGTCATAAATCATATCTTGTCTCAGCCCCGGAAATGTTATCTTTGTAAAAATAATGTGGTAAGACAGTGAAATCTCTGGCAAAATAAAAAGGGCATTGGCGGATAATATCACCAAGAAAATTAAAGCCAATTCAGCGGAAAGCAAAGCATCGGTGAACGTTATTAGTTTCATAGGTAGTTTACTATCAAATAACTTCACCGAACAGAATTATAGCAATGATGAAATGTGTGATGAGCTTGTAGGTGAAACCATGTTAAACGTCGTATATGACCCCGAAATGAAATAAGTGCATAGGCAAGATAAAACATGACGAATTATTTTTTTGAAACGGACTCAAAACTTTCCAATTTTTTATGATGATATTCTACATGCAGTTATTTCAATAAAAATATTTCATTGCATTACTTAGTTTTGTTTTGTTTTCCATTATTTTTAGGGTACGCTAGCAACTCCAACGTTTAGAATGCTTACTTAAAAGTTGGAGATGCAAGAACATATGAAAGGAGATTTGCATCAGTTTAAGCTGTAAAAGAAACAAGACCTTGGAAAATGAAAAGCGGTTTTTTAATCGATTTTTATCTGTAAAAGTACCAAGAACAGTGAAAATGAAACGAGGTTTGAATCAGTTTTATATGTAAAAGCGCTAAAAGAAACTTGGAAATGAAAGGGGATTTTAATCGATTTGATCTGTAAAAGTAGCAAGAACAGTGCGCTAAGAGGTGAAACCAAGACCAGACGAGTTTTTTGTGATTTTTCATAGACCAGAGTTTATTTTTCTTATTGGTATTTTAATAGCATGGAAAAGAAGTACTATTGAATGCCTCGCTGTTTTACGCTACGAGGTGAAACCAGGACCAGAGGAGTTTTCGAAATTTTCAAGGGTATGAGATGCAAGAATAAGACACTAATTTCATTCTTCCTTTTATTCAACTATAAAGTAAGGAGATACATTAAGACTAAAAACAAACAGATGTTTTTTCCGTATAAAAGAAAGCAAACCTCTACTTATTACCTCGCTGTTTACGCTAAGAGGCGAAACCAAGCCGATTGATGTGATTTTTCATAGACCAGAGCTTATTTTTCTTAATGGCAGTCTAATAGCATGGAAAATAACAACCATGGAATGTTTCGCTGTTTTACGTTTAAGAGGTGAAACGAAGACCAGAGGAAATTTTGGAGCTTTTGTCATAGGTCAGGGATGCAACAATAGGACACTTCTTTTATTTTTTTCGTTTATTCAACTATAAAGTAAGGAGCTACATTAAAATTACAAACGAACAGAAGCTGTTCCGTATATGATTAAGCAAACCTTTACTTATTGCCTCGCTGTTTACGCTAAGAGGTGAGACCAAGACCAGAGGATTTTTTTGTGATTTTTTCATACACCAGAGTTTATTTTGCTTAGTGGCATTCTAATACCATGGAAAAGAACGACAATTGAATGCCTCCCTGTTTATGCTAAGAGGTGAAACCAAAACCAGAGGAGTATTTGAGATTTTTCATATGCCAGAGTTTATTTTTTCTTGATGATATTCTAATACCATGGGAAAGAACGAGTATTGAATGCCTCGCTGTTTATGCTAAGAGATGAAACCCACACCAGAGGAGTTTTTTGTGATTTTTCATAGACCAGAGTTTATTTTTTCTTAATGGCACTAGTAGGAATGGGTATTTACATGCTAAACTTACATCCATATATGGGCATTGAAGAGATTTAATATCCTTGGTAAAAGCCTGGATGAGATTTAATGTCCTTGATAAAAACTTGGGATGATATTTAATGTCCTTGGTAAAAGTGTTATTTCTAGACCAATCAGATGCCTAGAATCCCTGTACGTACAAGACCACACCTCTTTCTAGGCCTTTTTGATTGTTATATTGTTTCATGGTTCTGTTATGGTTGTTGGTAATGTGATTTAGTGTTTCTATGCCTATTGAGTCCGAACAGAAGTTTACATCATTGCCAGATAGGAGCGTCTAACGGGACAGGATCACGTCTGTTTCTAGGTCAATGGATTTACGTAAGGTTTCTCTTACATCGCAATTCAGCTTTGAGATTTTGTTAAAGTAACATATCGTTTCACGAAACAATGGAGCAAACAACAAATACTCTGGATTTAGAAGTTTTAGCTACACAAATTTATATTGTGAGTCCTGCTTAATAAATTTTCTTTGTTTTTTCCAAATAAAGTCGTTTCTTTGTAGTCCCCCGAAATATATTCAAATCCAGCGTAAACCCCCCTCCCCCCCCCAAAAAAATCTTTATACTTTGTGTCAAATATACTCGTTTTCCACTACGTAACCTCCCCCCCCCCCATTTATCAACATTTAATTCGTTCAATTGAAGTTATTACTCAAAAAGTGTCATTTTCACATGCTTTTAAAACCATCAGAATCTGCACACTTGCGATTTAAACAAAAACTGTAGGTATAATCTCCAGCGATAGAGGAGCTTCGTAAATAAATCTTTTCGCACGCGCCTTGTATAAATTAACGAAAACAAGGGTGGTAGCTAGACAAGGAAATGATTAAGGCTACAGGCTTTGCGTAATTCTAGACGGTCTGAAAAAGGGATGAATTATTTGAAAAATTAAATGAGATATATTTAGGACATGGAAATTGTGTAAAAGGGGGAGGGGGATGCTAACCGTCCTTTAGAGTGCATATTTTTTTAGATATATCTTGAAATGTCTCGCGGGAAAAGAGAATCAATATTTCTTTTATCTAGCTTTCTTTCGATAAAGTTTCTTTTATATTCTCAGGGGGGGCGTGAAAACTATGGTTTTTAACTTTGATAGTATTAAGCTACAAAGCAATGTCTTCAATTTAGGGGAGGGGTAAAATTAAACGTATGTCTCTTTCACTCTAAACAAAGACATCTTTTATTAACAGAGCGGAAAAAGGATGCTTTTGCAGACAATTATACCTTATGAGAGGAGTGTTCTATTTTCAAATGGCTTTGATGAAAGCAAATACTTCATTTATGAAGAGAAATAATGGTTTACTTAAATCTTCCAAGTTTTACATTCCCGGAAAGGAAGGGATGGGTCCATTTAAATGCTCTTATTTTCGTATTCATGGATTTTATCTGCTCTTTAGATGATTATTAGTTTAAGAGGCTTTCATAAAAATCCCACTTTCACTAATTTCTTTTCTTCTGTAACAGGGAGTCATTATTTTATGCTAAATTTTTTCTTCTTTTTCTAGGAAATCCCCGCGTTGACAGGCCCAATGAAAAGGGCAATGAATAATAATGCCACACCACACTAAAACGGTTGACAATGCCTAGCCCAACCATACCTCATCTCCCCTTCCAGGTCGTTAATGCCTGCGCAATCTGCCCCTCATAATGGGATGCCTGACTCTTTGGTTGATCATGTCGAGTTAGAAATATCCTTTTATTGTGACTGTTCTATATGTAAAGGAATTATCATGATTTTGAGCATTCTCATGAACCAACTGCATGTTTAGACAGTGTAGACTCTAGAATAGACGAGAAAAATCTGGATGAAATGAGGAAAAGAATCTTGATTGATATGGAGAGAAATTTATACAGGGTACAAGTAAGGACACATAAAACGAGGTTTGATACGATAGAAAAAGGAAGAGGAAAATCGAAAGAAGAGACGTGGAAAAGAGGGCTTTCTCTACAGAGATATCTCAAAATATAGTATAAAAGACAGAGATGAAAACTCAAAGAAAAATGTCTATAATGCAAGATCTGACAGTGAATATTGTGATGAATATGATTTAAGAGAAGAGAAAAAGTGGCCCTTTAAGAGAGAACATAGAAGATTATTATATGGAATGGATTTTAAATATCGAAAATGGATCAGGAAGAGCTCTCATACATCATTTTACGATTAATCTCTTTATTTATACGATTATACGATTGACAAGTTTTGTACCATAATCTTACAATAAATTTGTTTTACATACTAATTTTTTCATACTCGATAAGTCTACCGATAGGAGGAGCCAGGTATCCTGGCGTTATTTCAAAAACGAGCAGAAGTTCAGCCATGTTTGCATATATTTTTAATAAAGTTGGATTTTATTCATTTTTTAGGGTAATTTTTTGCATATTTTTCTAATAAAGTTGGGTTTTATTCATTTTTAAGGTTAATTTAGGCTAGGTTACGCGCGCGCGCGCGTAACCTAGCCAGAATACCTGGCTCCTCCTCCACGGAAAAATCCCCCTTCCCATAGAAATAACCTCTGTGCAATTCAATCCTGTTTAAAAGTTACCCCGGGCAATTACCATACTCGCTCTGATGAAAAAGATTGTGTAGAACTAATGTTATGGAAACGTGTTCATGATGAGAGCGAACGGTAAACAGTTGCAGCATTTCCTATGAGAACTGTTCAATTGATTCAGCTAAATCATCAATAATCAGCCATGAGTTTGATTCAATACTATTAAGTTTATTAGTATTAAGAAAAAGTTGTTACTTCGATGAGAAGATTTGTTAGTGTTAGGGTAGCTTGCTACTTCTGACAGAAAAATTGTTATCATCAAAAAAATTGTTAATTCCAAGAAAAAATTTGGTATGTTTGCCTTAAAACTTGTTACTTCTAACAGATAACTTGTCATCATAACGAAAATTGCTACTTTTAAGAAAAAATTGGTATCTTTGAGAGAAAACTTGTAAGCTCAAGCAGGAACGTGTTATCACTGATGAAAAAATGTGACTTCAAAGAAAAATTTGGGTGTGTTAAGTTAAAGTTTTCTTAGTATTAAGGAAAAAGTTGTTACTTCGAAGAGCAGATTTGTTATCTTTGACAGAAAACTTGGTGCTGTTAGAAGAAATTCGTTACTTCTAAGAAAAATTTGTTATCTTTGCTGGACAGCTTGCTAGCTTTTAGCAGGAATCATGTTATCTGTGACTATAAATTGTTACTCTTAAGATAAAATTTGTTATCTTTGACGGATAAGTTGGAATTATAAAAAAATTGTTACTGCTAAGAAAATACTCGTTATTTCCAGGAAAATTTAATGTTAAGTAAAAGTTTGTTAGTATTAAGGAAGAATGTTGTTACTTCGATGAGACAATTTGTTAGTGTTATGGAAAACTTGTTACTTCTGTCAGAACAGTTGTTATCACAATCACAAAATTGTTACTTTTATGAAAAATTCGGTATCTTTGGTAGAAAACTTGCTAGTTTGAACTGAAAACGTGTTATCACTGACGAAATATTATTTCTAAAAGAAATTTGAGTGTGTTAAGTAAGAGTGTGTTAATTTTAAGGGAAAAAATGATACTTCGAAGGAAAAATTAGTTAGTGATAAGGAAAATTTTCTACTTCTGTCAGAAAACTTCTTATCATAACGAAAAAAAGTTACTTCTATGAAAAATTTGGTATCTTTGACAGAAAACTTGCTAGTTCAAGCAGAAAACGTGTTATCACTGATGAAAAGTGTTATTTCTAAGCGAAATTTGAGTGTGTTAAGTAAAAGTATGTTAGTATTAAAGAAAAAATGACGTTTCGAAGAGAAAATCTGTTAGTGTTAAGTAAAAGTTTGGTAATATTAAGGAAGAATATTGTTACTTTGATGAGAAAATTTGTGTGTTAAGGAAAACTTGCTACTTCTGGCAGAAAGGATGTTATCACAAACAAAAAAAATTGCTACTTTTAAGAAAAATTTGTTATCTTTGATGGAAAAGTTGATGCTATTAGAAAAATTTGTTACTGTGAAGCAAAAACCTGTTACTTCTAAGATAATTTGATAGTGTTAAGTAAAGGTTTGTAAGTATTAAGGAAATATGCTGTTACTTCGATGAGAGAATTTGTTAGTGCTAAGGAAAACTTGCTACTCATGACAGAAAAGATGTTATCACAAACGACAAAATGTTACTTCTAAGAAAAAAATTGGTATCTTTGACAGAAAACTTGCTAGTCCAAGCAAAAAAACGTGTTATCACTGACAAAAAGTGTTATTTCTAAGCGAAATTTCAGTGTGTTAAGTAAAAGTATGTTCGTATCAAAGAAAAAAAGTTGATGCTTCGAAGAGAAAATCTGTTAGTGTTAAGTAAAAGTTTGGTAATATTAAGAAGAATGTTGTTACTTTGATGAGAAAATTTGTTAGTGTTAAGAAAAACTTGCTACTTCTGTCAGAAAAGTTGTAATCATATCGAAAAAAATTGTTACTTCTAAGAAAATTTGTTATCTTTGCTGGACAACTTGCTAGTTCTAGCAGAAATCGCGTTATCAGTGACGAAAAATTGTTACTTTTAAGAAAAATTGTTATCTTCGACAGATAAGTTGGAGCTATTCGAAAAATTTGTTACTGTTGAGAAAAAAACTTGTTATTTCTAGGAGAAATTTGAGTGTGTTAAGTAAACGTTTGTTAGTATTAAGGAAAAAGTTGATAAATCGAAGAGAAAGTCTGTTAGTATTAAGTAAAAGTTTGGTAGTATTAAAGAAGTATGTTGTTACTTTGAAGAGAAGATTTGTTAGTGTTAAGGAAAACTTGGTACTTCTGACGGAAAATTTGTTATCACAATCAAAAAAATTGTTACTTCTAAAAAAATTAGGTATCTTTGGAAAAAACGTGCTAGTTTGAACAGAAAATGTGTTATCACTGACGAAAAATATTATTTCTAAGAGAAATTTGAGTGTGTTAAATAAAAGTATGTTAGTAAAAGGTAAAATGTTGTTATTTTGATGAGAAAACTTGTTAGTGTTAAGGAAAACTTGCTACTTCTCTGGCAGAAAACTTCTTATCATAACGAAATATTGTTACTTCTAAGAAAAATTTGGTATCTTTGACAGAAAACTTGCTAGTTCAAACAGAAAGCTTGTTATCATAACGAAAAAATTGTTACTTCTAAGAAAAACATTTTTGGTATCTTGACAGAAAACTTGCTACTTCAAGCAGAAAACATGTTATCACTGACGAAAAGTGTTATTTCTAAGAGAAATTTGAGTGTGCTAAGTAAAAGTATGTTAATATTAAGGAAAAAAGTTGATGCATTGAAGAGAAAATCTGTTACTGTTAAGTAAACGTTTGGTATTATTAAAGAAGAATGTTGTTACGTTGAAGAGAAGGTTTGTTAGTGTTAAGCAAAACTTGCTACTTCTGACAGAAAAGTTGTTATCACAATAATAAAAAATTGTTTACTTCTAAGAAAAAATTTGGTATCTTTGGCAAAAACTTGCTAGTTCGAACAGAAAACGTGTTATCACTGACGAAAAATATTATTTCTAAGAGAAATTTGTGTGTGTGTTAAGTAAACGTATGTTAGTTTTAAAGTAAAATGTTGTTACTTTGATGAGAAAATTTGTTAGTGTAAGGAAAACTTGCTACTTCAAGCAAAACCCGTGTTATCACTGACGCAAAATATTATTTCTAAGAGAAATTTGAGTGTGTTAAGTAAAAGTGTGTTAATTTTAAGGTAAAATGTTGTTACTTTGATGAGAAAACTTTTTAGCGTTAAGGAAAACTTGCTACTTCTGGCAGAAAACTTCACATCATAACGAAAAATTGTTACTTCTAAGAAAAATTTGGTATCTTTGACAGAAAACTTGCTAGTTCAAACAGAAACTTGTTATCATAACGAAAAGATTGTTACTTCTAAGATAAACATTTTTGGTATCTTTGATTGAAAATTTGCTACATCAAGCAGAAACGTGTTATCACTGACGAAAAGTGTTATTTCTAAGAGAAATTTGAGTGTGTTAAGTAAAAGCATGCTAGTATTAAGGATAAAAGTTGATGCATCGAAGAGAAAATCTGTTAGTTTTAAGTAAACGTTTGGTAGTATTAAAGAAGAATGTTGTTACTTTGAAGAGAAGGTTTGTTAGTGTTAAGCAAAACTTGCTACTTCTGACAGAAAAGTTGTTATCACAATAAAAAAATTGTTACTTCTAAGAAAAAATTTGGCATCTTTGGCAAAAACTTGCTAGTTCGAACAGAAAATGTGTTATCGCTGACGAAAAATATTATTTCTAAGAGAAATTTGTGTGTGTTAAGTAAAAGTATGTTAGTTTTAAGGTAAAATGTTGTTACTTTGATGAGATTATTTGTTAGTGTTAAGGAAAACTTGCTATTTCAAGCAAAAAACGTGTTATCACTGACGAAAAGTGTTATTTCTAAAAGAAATTTGAGTGTGATAAGTAAAAGTATGTTAGTATTAAGGAAAAAAGTTTATGCATCGAATGAAGTTGAAGTGACATGAAGTTAAAAACCATAGTTTTCACCCCCCCCCCCCCCCTGAGAATATAAAAGAAACTTTCTCGAAAGAAAGCTAGAAAAGGGAATATTGATTCTCTTTTCCCGCGAGACATTTCAAGATATATCTAAGAAAAATATGCACTCTTAAAGGACGGTTAGCATCCCCCTCCCCCTTTTACATAATTTTCAATGTCCTAAATATATTTCTTTTAATTTTGCAAATAATTCATCCCTTTTTCAGACCGCCTAGAATTACGCAAAGCCTGTAGCTTTAATCATTTCCTTGTCTAGCTACCACCCTTGTTTTTGTTAATTTAGACGAGGCGCGTGCGAAAAGATTTGTTTACGAAGCTCCTCTCGCGCTGGAGATTACACAGACAGTTTTTATTTAAATCGCAACTGTCAAGATTCTGGTGGTTTTAAACACATATGAAAATGACACTTTTTGAGTAATAACTTCAATTGAACGAATTAAATGGTGATGAGTGGGGGGAGAGGGGGGTTTACGTAGTGGAAAAAGAGTTTATTTGAAACTAAGTATAAAGATTTTTTGGGGGAAGGGGTATACAATGAATTTGAATATATTAGGGGGGTGGGGGACTACAAAGAAATGATTTTATTTGGAAAAACCAAAGAAAATTTACTAAACAGGACTCACATTATAAACCTGTTTAGCTAAAACTTCTAAATCCACAGTATTTGCTGTTTGCTCCATTTCGTCGAGAAACGATATGTTACTTTAACAAAATCTCAAGGCTGAATTGCGATGTAAGAGAAACCTTACGTAAATCCATTGACCTAGAAAGAGACACATGATCCTGTCCCGTTAGACGCTCTTATCTGGCAATGATGTAAACTTCTGTTCGGATTCAATAGGCATAGAAACATCAAATCACATAACCAACAACAATAACAGAACCATGAAACAATATAACCATCAAACAGGCCTAGAAAGAAATGTGGTATTGTACGTACAGGGATTCTAGGCATCTGATTGGTCTAGAAATAGCACTTTTACCAAGGACATTAAATCTCATCCCACGTTTTTACCAAGGACATTAAATCTCATCCACGCTTTTACCAAGGACATTAAATCTCTTCAATGCCCATATATGGATGTAAGTTTAGTATATAAATACCCATTCCTACTTGCACTCTAATACCTTGGAAAAGAACGACTATTGAATGCCTCGCTGTTTACGATAAGAGGTGAAAGCAAGACCAGAGGACCATCCGGACAAGTTTTGAGGTTCGGTAAGAAATAGCTACCGTATGAAGGACTTCCTGTTGGGGGAGGACGCCCTTTTTTACGAGAATGGCACGATTTTTTATTGGATTTTTTTTTCGGTAGTATGTGGTTACTTGAAATGTGTCTAGCTTGGCTACTAAATAACATTAGGAAAAGGAGTACTTTACGTCAAAAGTCAAAATTAAATGTATTTTGAAAGTAAAGTTTGTCGTCACTGTGAGGAAAGGAGGTGGAGCTTAAAAAAAGAAATAAAAAAGTTATGAGATTCGACTCCTATATTGCAATATTAGCCTCAGAACTTTCAATCGATGGGCTCAAAGACTCTTAAATACCACGTTTGTTGGTAATCAGAAACTATTTGCAATATACGTTCATAATGTGTCGCAATTTCGTAATTTTTCATTCAATGTTGTTCTTTGAATAAAATCCTTCATTGAATTAAATATTGGCTCAATGGCTCAACTTTTGGTCATCCAATCATGCTAAATCCTTTTATGACTCATACTTCAGTGAGGCATAAATAACCACCATAAAATACATTCGTAACAGTTATTAATTTTGACATGTATATTGCAATACTGCAATTATTTTCAATAATTTCATACTGTATATTGCAATAATTGCAATATTGTTTAAAAATACAATATCTCTAATTAGTGCAAGATTTAAAAAGACACTAATAAAAAGGGGAGGGGGTAAAGTATAGAGGTTTTGCATGCCTAATGTGTTAGGTACAATTATTCTGCATATTATGTAGTAAGAATTGTTTTCTAACTTCAAACTCTCCAAATACTTAACCCTCCCCCCCCCCCTAATGTGTAAATATATAGCCCAAATTATATATTTTCCATCTATTCTGTCACTTCTTTTGGCTTGTCGCCCGCTAAGCTGAAGAAACTAACGAAAATACCAGTTCTATAATGCGTCGATGAATGAACAACTTGAGCGGTAGGGGATTTATCATACAAGTACCAAAGTGAGTTGATACTACCAGATGTCTTACATAGTACGTCGCCATAGTTTATTTTTAGAATAGCAAGGTATCTGGAGATGTTTACTAAAAGAAACCCAAGTATTAAGATGTATGTTTCATTTAAGTGTTTTCTGATGATCGCTGATGTAAGTTTATGATACTTGTGCTTTTTTTGTGTTCACGCCCGTATTTTTAGCTTAAAAATACAATCAATCTTATCTTATTACCCCAGATTTACAGTTGAAAATTTAGAAACCCTTACAAATCAAAGTTGTTGGAAATCAAACATTATACTTGACATGCGCACTTGTCCAAGTACAGAGAAGACCACGGAGAGGCATATATGAGATGTTGAAGCGGTATCAGGTTGCTCTCAGATGGTTTTAGCCTTTAAGGGGCAATAAAAATTTCAATTCACGACGGATCACGCCTTTCCCCTTACTTTTCAGGAACATCTGCTCTATTTAATGAGGCGAGGAATGATGGCATGGACCGACATGGCTTTTTACTATACCAACACTGCTGCGTTGACTATGATAGGGAATGAAAGTTATTTAACTTATTTAAAATATAATTTAGATAGCGGAGAGGGCTACAATCCTGGCTTTTTTTTGTACAGTGGTTACGTAGTTGATGAAGTAAAAACCATAACTAAAATCTCGATCCAAAACAGAAAAATGTGCCTCACATGGCGTCGGATATATAATTTTGCCCATCGGCTTTAATTTATCACTGAATGTAATCGGTGAGGGCTGTTCGAGGCAAGTAACTGAGTAAGCATAACTCGTATTTGTGGAGAGGTCATTTTGCAAGGATCCTATTTATGTAGGCAGGGATTGCATTTTGCCCTAAAAAAATATCAGCTCTCCAAATATAATTTACAAAATATTTTAACCTCAAATCAATAAAAGACGAAATTGATATCCTTTAAAAAAATCGACTGTTCACACTTAAACCTTAAATTTAATATTAAGTTCTAAAAATTAATTTAAAACTTTTGAAACATAGTTGATATTGAGGGAAAATAAGACTGGCTGGAATTAATCCGGAGAGCAGATTACATATGACCAATCAAGTGAAATTCTCGAAAATAGTAGCCTACTTGTAGAAGACAAAGTATTGAATCCATGATGGACTGAACATGGCAAAATAGAAAGCTATTCAGAGGAAGTGACAAGTAGGTATTCATTGAAAAAACACTGTTTCTGCATCCGTTCTTTCTATTGAAAGCTAAACTTTAATTGTATATCAGGTCAAAGTATTTAATCATAAATGCTATGTAGCCAGCGGTGATAGCGAGGCAAAAGAAAAGACATGGATTTTATTAACGCGACAGATTAAATACGGCAGAATCGAAAGCTTCTCAGACAATCGAAAGCTTCTCAGACAAGCAGGTACTAGATAAAAACAGAAACAGTTTGCTGAATCGGTTCTCTAACTGACATGGTAAAAACTATACTTGTTGTGTCCAGCTTCGAGTATAAGTGCTGGATTGTTGATCTAAATTTAAAAGTATATTCAAATCACCTTGCTTTTCTAATTAACACTTTCCACTATTTTTTAAATGAATAAAAGGGGGAGGTTGAACTACAATCTAGTTCCATATATAGCCTATACTACTTACATTCAGGTCTTCTTTTGATTCATCCTCCTCAGAGTTCTGCAAAGCTTTAAAAACAAATCCGTTTTCGTCAGCAACAGTTTCTGAATTAACCATCAACATCTTGACATCATGCAAAGTCTTCGGAAGGCAAATAAGAATCAACTTGTTTCCACCGACATTTCTAAAGTAGCAACGCCACTTTGGGAGTTCAGGCTCAGAATAGAGGTCATTTCGAATAAAGGTCAAAGGACATTTTTGATTTCCCTTTCGCTCAAGACCACAGATGAAGTCGAATAGAACTTGACCTTCTACGCCAGAAAGCAGTATTTCTCGGTAAGCAGTACCTGATAGTCGCTTATTGAAGAGTTCATACAGGTTCTCATTGGGAAAACTTTCTTGGGATTCCAGTGAATTGCTTATGTCTGCTACACCAGGAAACAATTCTAGGGTAGAAAAGTAATACTTAAAAAAAATATATACACAAAATTTGAAAGGAACTTAGTAGGTCGTACAATTTATCAGTGAAAAACTTTCCTGTAATCGTGTTTGCCGCCAAAGACTTCTTGGGTGGTAGAATCCCTGAACTACTTTTATTGGAATTTCTCGCAGAGTGGAGGAGGGAGACGTGGAATAATCTGCGCCATACTATGCCCCAAGGCTTTAAATACTCTAGGCAGCTTACCACACAAAGGCTTTTGAATACTAATGAGTTTTACGTCTTGGAAGGGGAAGACCTAAGCAAAATACCCTGGCCCTACTTCTTCCCTGCGCTAAATCAGAATGAACACATTGCGCGATAAATTTTCAAAAACAAGGAATTTTTTTAGCGTGGGGGGATACTCCATGATTTCTACCCGTGTAAATCCTCAATCCCTTAAACCCCAGAGGCAAAATTTGTCATTTAGTTTTCCAGTTGTTAGACTACCAACGCCATTATTAATACTAATAAACTGATTGTAACACCAAGCCACCTACAACCTACACACTTTCGTGCGCACTTCTCTTTTATATCTCACTCTGTTCACAGCAAAACTCCATCCACTCTTTCACTAAGTTTTTAATTCCTGTAAAGCTTTTCTTTTGACCTCTTCCCACCAAATTCGAGGAGATCCACCTTTTCCTCTGGACCCCCGTTGGATTGTAAAGTGCAAAACCTTTGAAATATATAATCCTTTATCATATTCTTTACTATGTGAAGGCAGTAAAGATGTAAAACATAAAATAGTCAAGACATTTTTTTTTCGTATTTGAAAATTTTTGGAAAAATAGGAGGATAAGCATGTAAACTAAAGTTAAAATATTGGAGGCCGGGGTAATGACAGCGTTTAAACATGGCTCTGGAACATGGGCACTTCGAAAGACTGAGGAAGATTTAAGTATTTTTCCAGAATAATTGTCTAAGCATAGAAAGATAGATACATATATAGATACATATTAATTCAGATACAATAAAGAAACAATAGTTATTATCGTATGAAGCGTTAAGCCACCCATATCATCGTACTAACAAAGGTTAGCGTGCCGTGACCACCAATATTAACGTTTCTTACATGTTAGGTAAGAGAGAAAGTAGCCCATATTTAAATACGATAACCAAAAAACTTGCCTCCAAGACTCTGATATTCCCTCTCTCTCTCTTTCTCTGGGAATACATTCTGCCAAGCTTGCGGATCACACTCCGAAGCTGAAGTAATCAATTCTGACATATTCCCTATCCTACCCTAGGGTAAGAGAAAATTACTCTCGTGATTCATAAAAAAGGTCACACCTTAATTTCTCCAGCCATGTAAAGTAAAAAAAGAAAAAAAAACTTCACAAATTTGCTCAAAATAAACACAAACCAAATTATTTTCCTCCACGGGATCCACGGGATCAATAAGAAGAGCCGAAATGAATGGATCCAACTTTACCCAACCTTAACTTTATTTTGCAAGTTTTTTTCAAGTGTATTTTCAAAATTTAGAACTAGATACTTGCTTGAATTAGGGATTTACCTTTGCTACTGCCTTTCTTCAAAATTTAATTAAAGCTTCCAGCATGGCAAAAGGTGAGAAACTACCAGACCCGAAGCAAGTTTGTTTCAGGCTTTTTGCTTCTTTTTATAAGCTTATTTGCCTTGATGCCCAGAAACTGCAAGTTGGATTTCGCAAGTAGATTTACGGCCCAAAGCTCGACCCCAAGAAAGACATTTTCAAGGTTTCAATCTAACCATTCCCTCTTTCAGAGCATTTAATTTTCCTGAGACTGGATAAAATTTGTTTAAAAACCTTACTTTTCAGAGGTTTGGCTGTTAAGTATTCAAATTAAACCTCTTGTATTTCAAAGATATTTAAATATTACCTGATTAAAAAAAAAAATTCTACTGTAAATCTAAAAATCGAAATCTGTCCTCAAAGGTACGGTTGAAGTAGGTAAAGGCTACGTGATGCATCCCTTTTATTTGTCACTTAGCTGGCCCGGAGAGCAAATTCAGAATTGAACCTATATGAGAGTGTGATAGATGACCATGCTTAAATTTCAATCGAATCTTATTTTAAGGATTTCTGAGGTTATGGAATACAAGGCAATGATTGTAAATGTACAAGTCCACTAGCAAACAGAGTCAGAACATGCTTCGCAATCAATCAAAGATATTAACCAAATTGAAATTTAAGCATTTTTGACGGCCCAACACTTAATAACACTTGAACAAATTTATGGAAAGAGAATAATAATCTTACTTCTCAAAATCATAGCCTATTAAGTATTCAAAAAAATCCCTAGCATTGCAAAGACATTAAATGACCATTGATTTTATAGAATTTAATATCATGAAGCGATAAAAAATTAGTTCTCAAAAGGCGTGCCTGAAGTTGGTCAAAGCTATGAGTTGCAACCCCTCATGTTTATCTCTTAGCTGGCGAAAATTCAAAATTGAAGCTCTAAGGACTTAATTTATTAAAATTTTAAGCATGATTATAAAATAGACCTCTATTTAAACTTCAGCACTAGCTTGTGAACTTATTTTGGTAGATATTCTAGATCACACATGTCTAGTTTCCTGAGAACGATATTTAATGCTGGCTTGTTCCGTCTTTTCTATCTTTTGTTCAAATTTTTTTCCAGAAATTATTTTTTACAAAAACGGGTAACTTAATCCACTTCCGACATGGATTGATAAATTCTCGTCCCATAAAGCAAGGTAGTGTCTTAAGTCCAATAATTTTAAACAACGGACTTATTATATTATTGATTAATAAAAAAAACTTTTTTATAAAATACAGTTTTTTCAAAGAAAAGTAAAGAGCTCCATTAAACCGAAGATGAGCAAAAATAAAATCAAATAGTTTTACCAAGCGAAAAACTACCACAAGTCACCATCGATAATAAATGAAACCCAAACGAACAGAAATTACAATAAATAACCGAGTCAAACTCAAAACGAGCAGAAATTAAAATGAGTAGGGGTCAAAACCCCTATGCCTTCCCAAGGCCAGACAATAATTTGCACTTTAATGAAAAAGATACAAATGAATGTGCGTTGCCAGTTTAATATACATACATTGATATTTATTAAATAAAATATTAATAATATTTGATTTATTAAAGTTATAAAAGTGAATACATTTATAATTTGTTTTCAAATCTGTCACAACGTACCCTGAAAGGTCTAACTTAATAATGTAAGCCGTTATTGTGATATTTCTTTGTTACCCTATTGAAAATCTACATGATCATAGTTCATTTTGATATAGATCAGCATTCGCCTAAATATTCCTTGAAAGCTTCATCTTAATATCCTTAGCTTGTGTAGTAACAATAATTGTAGTAGCAGCAGTAGCAGTATGCAAATAGCACTTTTTTTTTTCATCATCCCCTTCATACACGATGAAATTTTTAACTTAGAACCATCAACCGGTCCTGAAGTATTGCTGATATGTCCTCTTGACAACCTTTGTAGGCATAGTGTGTTTCGATTTATTTCAATACAGTTACAATATTGCCCCAAATTTTCACCTTAATACCCTTAGATTTATTAGTAGTATTAGTAGTACCAGTAGTTAGAGCAGTAGCAGTAGAAGTAGATTTTAATAGTAGTAGTCTTAGTTTTAATAGCAGTAGCAGTAGTAGCAATAATAATAAAAGCAGCAGTAGTGATAGTTTGTAGGAGCAGAAGCAGTAGTATTATGATGCAAATATTGTCTTTTGGTTAGTTTCAACATCCCCCAAAAGAAGCATTGTAGGTTTTAATTTCACATACGAAAAATGTTCCAAAATGTTGCTGATATGCCTTTTTGACAATCTGCATACGGATGGCAGGTTATCATCCATACAACAGAAGTTTTTTAGAAATATTCTCTGAAATTTCACCTTCATACCCTTAGGCATAGTTTGTAATAGTAGTCCGCAGCAGTAGTATAACACTCAATACAATGCTATGATATTGTCAGTTTTCTCTTTTTTAACCTGTATATTCGTATACTTTTTTTAAATTTTCATCTTAATGCCCTTAACCTTACAAGTAGTTGCGATAGAATAGTAATTGGAGCAATAGTAATAGTATAAAACTAGTAAATTTGCAGTGGCATTAGTATTCGTAGTAGTGTGAAAATATTGTCTTTTGGTCAATTGATCTCCCCCTTTAAGTATTTTCTGAGATTCTGAGAGTTCCAACTTAATACACAAAAACCAATTCTTAAGATACACTATTTTCAAAATCCAAATGCACTTAGTCTCTTTTGTTAGTTCGAATTTGCCATCAATATCCTCTCAAATTTTAAATTCATAGACTTAGCCTTAATAGTAGGCTACTATTATCCACAGTAGTTTTTCGGTGGTAGTAAAAGTAGTTGCAGTCTTAGTGTTGTATTAGAAATAGTAGTAGTAGCAGTAGTAGAAACAGTATTATTAGTGGTAGTAGCATGTGCTTATTACCTTTTGGTCGGTTTGAACATCGCTTTCATGATGCCCCGGAAGTTTCATCTTGACACGTTAAGCCGTCTCAAAAATATTGTTGGAACAAAATGTGCGCTTTTGACACCCTTTCGACGCCCTTTTCACCTTAATACTCTAAGCTTTACAAGTTGTTTGCAAATGAAGTAGTAGTTTGGAGTAGTTTGGTAGCAGTAGTAGCATAAGGAAAAGTAGCCTTCACCTTCATACATGTAGGTTTTAATTGTACTAGCATCATAGCAGTAGTGGTAGTATAGGAACAGTAGTAGCAGTAATAGTGTATAATTATTAGTAGTAACAGTAGTAGCAGCAGTATTAATAGCAGTAATAACATGTAATTTTTCCTTTTGGCCAACTGAACATCCCACTCATGATGCCCCTGAAGTTTCCTCTTGGTATGATAAGTCGTTCCAAAAATGTTGCTAATATGACCGTATCAGCAATCTGTATAAACATAGTATATTTTTGGTTTAGTTCAAATTTCCCCTCAACGTTTCCTCAGATATTTTCTTCAATATTCTCAGCCTTAGTAGTACTCACTACAGAAGTATTAGTTTTATTGATAGTACTGGTAGTAGTAATAGCACTTGTGGCAGTAGTAGAAGCGGCAGTTGTTGTAGTAGTAGTAGCGTGCAAATATTACTTTTTTTAGTCAATTGAATCATCTCCCTTATCATTTCCTGAAAATTCCAATTTAATATACTCAGTCATTCCTGAGTTAAATCCTTTTGACAACCCATATACAAATAAAAGGTAATAATTTAGTTCAACACTCCCCTCAATCAACATTCCCTGAAAGGCTCATTTTAATGCCCTTCGTACTTTGGGAAAATAGAAGTCAAACATGCAAACCTTTTCTCAATAACACATACTATATGTAAACAATGAACAAATAGCATGACTTACAGCCTTTGCCCTGATGCCTCGGGGGGGGGACATCCCCAAACGCATAATTATTAAGCTTTTAAACAATACTGAAAAAGATTAATGTCTCAAAAGTTTGTTTGGATGTTTTTTATGAAAAATTATGGACATGGGGAAGGGGGGGGGGGGTGGTTTCCTCTAAATAACTTTGACTCTTAAAAAGGGCATTATAACTTCCAATTTAAAGTCAATAGAGATCCATCTGAACTTAATACGATCGCCCATTCCATAAGAACCTTGTATGCCCCCATGGCATAGCTTAAAGCCCTAGCCCCAGGGCTCTGCGGGGTCGTTCCAACACTGGAGGCATCAGATACATTTGTTGACAATCGGGGTAATTTCAGGGGGGGACTAGCTGACCTCCATTACTACTGAATATTAAAAGAGAACTAGAACTTCCAATTTCAACCAAATGAGCCACCTCTAAAGTTTATACAACCATCCCTTCCATAAAAACCTTAAATGCCCCAGGGATATACCTTACAACCCTCGCCCTTAGGCTCTGGTGGTTTTGTTTCAACTTCAAAGCCTTGTTATATGATATTTGAACTATTTTGAATAAAATACTTGTCTCAAAAACATCTATTGGATGCACCTCGGGAAAACACGATGTGTTTGTGTGCGGGGGGGGGGGGGGGGGGGGAAAAAGCGCCGCTACGCTCTAATCACTTTGACTCTTAAAAAGAAGAACGAGAAATTCTGATTACCAATCCAATGAGTCCCTCCAAAGCATATGCGACCAAACCTTTCTATAAGTACCTTACATACCCACGGGGCATAATCTTCAACCCTTGCCCTGAGAGCTGTAGGGGGGGGGCTTCCCCACAGACATTATTTTCGAGCCCTTCAACTACGATGAACAAAATTATTATCTCCAAATTTGGATTGGAGGTGTTAAGGGAAACGACGAGCGTGGAGAGGAGGGGGGGGCTGGTTGCTCTCAAATCATCATTGACTCTTAAAAAGGGCATTATAACTTCCAATTTCAAATCAAATGATCCCCATCTGAAGATTTTATACGACCGCCCATTTCATAAAACGTTATATGGCCTCATGGTATAACTTACAACCCTATCCCCAGGGCGCTGGGGAGTTTGTGTCAATCCTAGAGGCATTATTATATGTTCTTTGGACTATTTTGAACAAAATTACTATCTCATAATTTCAATCTGATGCGTTTTGGTGAAAAGAGGGGTTTTAGAAGAGGAGAAGGGGGCGGGGGAGTAAATTCCCTCCATCACTTTTTGACGCTTAAAAAGGAACTAAAACTTCCAATTTTCAACCAAATGAGCCTCTTCTAAAGTTAAACAACCATCCCTTCCATAAAAACCTTAAACGCCCCACGGCAAAACTTACAACCCTCACGCTCAGGCTCTGGTGGTTTGTATTCCATAAGAACCTTATATACCTCCAGGGCATAACTTAAAGTCCTTGCCCCAGGGCTCTGGGTGGTCTTTCCAATCCTAGAGGCATGGTTATTTTGTTCTATGGACTATTTTAAACCAAACTGCCATTAGAAAATTTCAATCAGATACATTTGGTGAAAAGCGGGGTAATTGGGAGAGGGGCAGGCTAGTTGACCTCCATCACTATTGACTCTAAAAAGGGAACTAGAACTTTCAATTTCAACTAAATGAGCCACCTCCAAAAGTTGTATACAACCATCCCTTCCATCAAGAACCTTAAATTCCCCAGGGGCATAACTTACAACCCTCGCCCTTAAAATGTGGTGGATTGTATCAACTTCAAAAGCCTTGCTATATGATCTTTGGACTATTTTGAATAAAGGTCTGTCTCTAAATATCTATTGGATGCATCTAGGAAAAACACGACGTGTTTGTGTGTGTGGAGGGAGGGGGGAGTTTAGCTGCGCTCTGATCATTTTGACTCTTAAAGAGGGCACCAGAACTTCTGATTACCAATCCAATAAGTCCCCTCCAAAGCATATACGACCACTCTTTTATATAAGAACCTTATATTCTCACAGGGCATAATCTATAACCCTTGCCCTGAGAGCTGTAGAGGGGGGGGGGGGTGGTCTTCCTCACAGATATAATTTCTGGACCCTTCACTACGATGAACAAAAATGTTTTCTCTAAATTTTGATTTGAGATGTTAAGGGAAGTGATAAGCGTGGAGGGGCTGGTTGCTTTCAAATCGCTTTGACTCTTAAAAAGAGCATTATAACTTCCAATTTCAAATCAAATGAGCCCCATCTGAAGTTTATAAGACCGCCCATTCCATAAAAAAACTTTACATGCCCTCGTGGTATAACTTGCAACCCTATCCCCAAGGCGGTGGGGGGGGGGGGGGTGTCAATACTAGAGGCATTATTATATGGTTTTTTGGCCTATTTTCAACAAAATCGCTATCTTATAAGCTCAATCTGATGCGTTTTGGTGAAAATAGGCCAAAGAACATATAATAATGTCTCTAGTATTGACACCACACGCTTAAAAAGGAATTAAAACTTCCAATTTTCAACCAAATAAGCATCTTTCTAAAGTTAAACAACCATCCATTCCATAAAACTTTAAATGCCCCACGACATAAACTTGCAACCCTCGCCCCCAGGCTCTGATAGTTTGTATCAACCACAAAAGCCTTGTTATATGATATTTGAACAATTTTGAATAAAATAACTGTCTCAAAATTTTTTTATTCGATGTATTTCGGGAAAACACGACGTGTTTGTTTATAGCTGCCCTCAGATCACTTGACTCTTAAAAAAAGGGCACTAGAAATTTTAGATGACCCAATCCCATGAGTCCCCTCCGAAGTATATACGACCACTCTTTCTATAAGAACTTCAAATGCCCCCGGGGCATAACTTGGAGACGCGAGTATCTTCCTCAAAGACATAATTTTCCGGACCCTTCAACTACAATGGACAAATTTGCTATCTCCAAATTTTGATTGGACGTCTATGAGGAAATGACGAGTAGCGTGTGGGGGGGGTGGGGGCTGGTTGCTCTCAAATCCCTTTTGACTCTTAAAAAGGGCATTATAACTTCCAGTTTCAAATCAAATGAGCCCCATCTGAGGTTTTTATACGACCATAACATTCCATAAAAACCTTATACGCCCCCAGGGCATGACTTGCAACATTATCCCAAGGGCAATGGGGGATTGTATTAACCCTAGAGGCGGTGTTATGTGTTCTTTGGGCTATTTTTGAGCAAAATCCGTATCTCACAATTTTAATAAGATTCGTTTCAAGGAAGAAGGGTATTTGGGAGGGGGGGGGTCTTGCTGCAAATTCATCACTTTGACTCTTAAAGGGGAACTAGAACTTCCAATTTTAAACCCAATAAGCCTCCTCTAAAGTTTATGCAATCATCCCTTCCAGAAAAACCTTAAATACCCCGGGGCATAACTTACAAAAACGTTGCTCCCAGGCTCTAAAGGGGTTTGTTTGCAACTCCAAAAGCCTTGTTGTATGATATTTAGACTATTTTGAATAAAATAAATAGCTATCTCAAAATTTCTATTAAATGCATTTCGGGACAATACAATGGGTGTGTGTGTGTGGGGGGGGGGGGGGTAGCTGCCCAGCGATCACTTTGACTCTTAAAAAGGGACTAGAGCTTCTGATTATCAATCCAATTAGACCCCCCTCCCAAGTTAATGACCCACGCTTTCTATAAAAAACCTTATATGCCCCCCAGGGCATAACTTACAAACCCTTGCCCTGAGGACTGGTGGGGATGGATTTGTCATCCTTAAAAAAATTATTTCCGGACCTTTCAACTACGTTGAAACAAAATGGGTTTTCTCAAAATTTTTGATTGGAAGTGTTTTTTATAGGAAATGATGGACGTTGGGGGGGGGGGGGCGTTTGCCCTCCGATCGCTTTTCGACTAATAAAAAAGGCGATAGTCCTCTCAATTTCCAATCTATAAGATCCTTGTTCTGGGGGCTGTGGCTGTGGGGGTGTCATATTCAAAGAAGTAATTTCCACTTTTCAACTACGTTGAAAAAAAAAAACGGCTATATCAAAATTTTGATCGGAAGTGTTTGGAGAAATGATGGCCGTGGGGGAGGGGCATGTGTCCTCCGATTACTTTCGAGTATCAAAAGGGGCACTAGCCCTCTCAATTTCCAATCGAGTAAGCCCTTTTAGAAGTTTAGAATGTCAAAGACAATGCTTTCCATAGAAACCTTAAATGCCACCAGGGCATAACTTACAACCTTCGCCCTGAGGGCTAAGCGGGGGGGCTGTCATCCTCAAAGACATAATTTCCGGACCTTTCTACTACGTTGAACAAATGGCTATCTCAAAATTTGGATTGGATGTGTTTAGGAAAATGGTGGGCGAGGGAGGGGGTTAGTCCCCCCCAATCACTTTCGACTATTAAAAAAGGCACTAGCCGTTTCAATTTCCAATCGAATGAGCCCTTCTTGATGTTTCTACAAAAACTCCTTCGATACGAAGTGCCTTGGTCTAAGACCAAAAAATAATACATTGTGCCAACATCGTTCTTTACTTAAGCAGCGCTATTGCGCTGCCTATGATTAGCCAAACTGATACTAGTCATCTGTCGTATGCAAATGACATACTCCTTCTTGCTGAAAACCTGTCCTCAATAGGAAGAGCTTTAGAAGCTCTTCAGGCTAGTATGTCTAAGATTGGCCTTGCTATTGAACCGTCGAAGACTGAGTTTTATAATTGTAAAGCCAAATGAAAGGGCACAATCAGAGTCCCTTAAAATAGCCTCGATCACTGTTCCTAGATCTGACTCTTCTGAACTATTTGGGTGTTCCTTTTGGTTCGTCGATAAGAGCAACATGTGCTCGTGTTAAAAAACAACATCCCGTAAAAACATAAAGTCTGCTGTCTAAAAATTAAAAATCTAAAACTAAAATAATATAGATCAGGGAAAACTTTATAACTCCATGTTTGCACCCGCATGTCTGTTTTCATATTTCCGCTCCCGCTTTGGAATCTCTGTTCTCTAGTAAATATTTGAGTTTAAAAACAAATTAGAATCCAATTTTACCGGTATGCCTAAGTATTTTATTGGTATCCCTCTGTGGTTCCCGGAACTGAAACATCAGTAAAAAAAAAAAAAAAAACCATGTTTTTTTAATATTGTTTTGAAGGTGGGGGAAATTGCTCATATTTGATAAAAAAACAAAATAAGTATTTTATTGGATGTGAAACATAGTGTTTAAAAAACAAAAAAAAAAAAAAAAAAAAACCTTATGTGTTTTGAAGGTGGGGGGAAAGGGGGGGTGGAAGGAAGGGGAATTTCTGATTTAAATTTAAATTTTTCTACTTTTTTTTCTTTCTTCGTTAGATATGCTGGACACTTTATTGTATAGTTGTTAATTATTCGCATTTGTTTTCTTTTTTTTTTTTGGTCGTTTGTTTGTTCTTTTTTTTTGTTTTTTTTTTTCTTCTTTGTTTCTTTCTCTTTCTATACTTCTCTAGCTAAAGCCGTATCTAGGGGGAGGGGGTTTAACCCCCCCCCCCCGAAATGTTTGTCCGACTGGTAAAATCTCGTAGCAAAAATGAATATATAAACAAATTCTTGATACATTTTTTAAAGTTTTTTTTATAACGCCCCCTCCCCCCCCCCCCAAAAAAAAATCCTTTTTTGTAAACCCCAAACTCTTTTATACATTACTAAAAGGAAAGTTGAACTAGTCCCGTTGAAGCTTCTTTGACTAGAAACGTTTCATTACAAATAATATTACCAGTATTGAAGTCAGAGAGGGGCTCACCTTGTGTGAGAGAAGAAAACATGAGTTCAGCAACATCAGTCTTTTCAAAAAGGTTCTTCAAAGAATAGGGGGAAAGGCAGCTCTCGAATACTAGGATCTCGTAACAACCTGTCCAGTGACACCTCAGACCTATAATGAAAAATTAACACCATGAGAAATAACTTAAAAACTAAGATAAACAAGTAAACAGGAACTTTTTATCATAAACAATGATAAGTAAAATAAAATTAAACTAATATTACATATGCTAAATGTCAAATAAATTAAAAATACATATATAAAATATAATTCATCCAAAAATTAATAAATTTTTTAAAACAAAAAAATATGGTAAATATTAATAGTAAATTAAAAAAAAAAAACAATCAATAAATAATAAAAAATAAACATCTAATAAATAAAGAATGAACATTTTATAGATATTTAAAATAATACAATAATATTTTGAGAACTAAAAAACAAAATGAAAGAAAACGTACCGATTTAAATGATAGATTTGGTCGACTTTAGAAGTCTTGCAAAGAAACAAATCGAAATAATAACTAAACCTAAGATCTTTAATACGGTAAAGAAATAATTATATTGAAATATCCTGTGTTTAATTAGTATTTAGTATTGTTTAATTGGCATAGAACAATAGAGCCTAAAATAAAAAGTTATGAAAAGATCGTCAAGTATGCCTGTTGGTCTAGCTACTACTGTAAGCTTTGGCTAGTTCCCCTAGCTCCCACACCAGCAGCGAATTTTTTCAAGTAATTTTATTTAATCAATAAATTTAAGATTTAGCGCAAATCCTTCCAGAAAAACCCATCTGTGCTGATCTTTTCGTACTTTCTTGACATTAGAGTAATATAGAACCTGCTTAGTTTGAGGACGTGTGCTATCAATCTAAGTTTTGACAAAAGGAATTTCTAAGACCACACTGCTTTTGCATTTACGAAAAATTAAGCAAGAATAAACGGGGTTTTAAATTTTAATAAAGCAGTGAAACAATAAAAATAATAAATAACAACAAAATGAACACTTAATTAAAAAAAATACTTTGAATATTTTCGGCCCCACGTCCGGGAGCCTTTTTCTCAACGAAAAAACAAAAAAAAAAAGAAAAAAAAAAAACCAAAAAAAAAAAAAAAAAAAAAAAAAAAAAAAAAAAAAACGCAGTAGGTTTCTTGACTTTTACAGTGAGAGAAGGAAGCGATACCCAAACTCTTGTTTGTAGTGATGTGTGTTCGTTTCAAAGCTTGATTTGCACATTCAATTTAAAGTTTCACTCGTTTTAAGATTTTTTTCATTCATTTACATTAATACCTATTGTATGCTTGTTTGCATTGATTGTTTATTTAATTTCTGTTCGTTTTGAGTTTCATTTATACTTCAATAGCAAAATATTTTTTTTTTTTCGTTTTTAAGCTTGAATTTCATATTCAATTTAAGCATTACTCGCCTTTAAGATCTATTTATTCATTTATATTTTTACTTGTTTGTTGTTTTTTGCTATGATTGTTTATTTAACTTCTGTTCATTTTGGGTTTCATTTATTCTTTAATAGTAGGGGAGAAGTGGTATATGCAGGGACGGGGGTATAAGGTAGGACATATTACTTATCTGCCATCTAGCATTCTTTAAGAAATTCAATAA